>JAOTAX010142070.1:0-16574 GCA_025629825.1 Erythroxylum guanchezii | reverse complement strand
ACACCTGCAATAAATTTCTTAACCAATTCTATATATTTTATTATTATCAAAACATAAGTAGGATTAATTTGTCAACCGCCATTGGTCCAACAACTTGATCTGTAGACATCTAAATGGGATGATTTTAAGTTTAGATTAAACTGGAGACATATGGATATATTTTTTATGAAGGAATCGAATTTGAATTCTGTTTCTAAGAGTTTCAAATTTTAGCTTAAAGTTGAGTTTCTGGATTCTGTCACTGTTTGAGAATAGTTCGTAGTATTTTAGGTATAATTGCAAAACACTAAACCAAATTGCATAAAATTGGTGTCATTAGAAACTTAAGACATAAACGAACAATTATTTAGAAGAATGTTTTTCCTAAATCCTTCATTTTCTTTTTCAAAATGACCATGAAAAATTGACTCGAAGGTCTCTTTTGAGAAGAGCTAAAATGAAGCTTGAATAAAAGGTAGTGCACAATTGTGACAAGATGGGTCGTTAAGGGATTGCACGATCATGCATAAGCACGATCATGACAATGGAGGATCAATTGCATAGTGAAGGTATACTACTGTTTGACAGCTTTGAACACCCTTCACTCTTTTGAGCATAACTTCTTCTCCGGACCTACGATTGACTTGAAATTTGGACCACAAACTGCTCACACATTGCTCTTCCTCTCCACCAAATTTCATGGTCTTCTGAATTCATTGGTAATGGATTGTTGTTTAACAAATGTTCAGGTCTAAAATGTGGAGATGTTACAAGATTGAATGAGAGTTTGGATATTGTATAATTATATAATGTTAGAATAACGTTGGTGAATGATTGATTGATGATATTATAATTTATTGAGGTGTAAATCTAAGTTAAAATTAGACATATATAAGTTTTGAAAGTATGAACAACAAATTAGACATATATGAGTTTTGAAAGTATGAATGATCATAAGATGTGAATTAAGGAAATATACCCAGAATAGTCATTGAGCATGCATTGAACATGACATATTCATATATATATATGTGCACAAATGAATAAGTATTTGATTAATCGACTTTGTAAAGTGAATTATGTGTGAATTGTCTGATTTTAAATGCTCAAGTTGGACGCTAGTCAGATATTGCCGGACCATCCAGGCAATAGCATATTATAGTGTATTGTGAGTTAACTTTGATGATCTTCCTGGGATTGATTTATTCTATTGAACTGTTAATTATTGAATTGTTTGTTATTTGTTTATGAATTCCGAAATTTAATGGTCCGAGGAGTTTGATATTCAAGAATGTATTGGAAGTGTTCTGTTTGCATCTGAAATATGAATGATATCTATTTGCATTTGAATTATGAATGATATCTGAATATTCAATGAAAGTTGAATGCCAGACTGAGGTCCGATGAATATATGATTCTGTCTGTGCATTATAAGTGAATGCTATACATGGCATATTCTATTATTTGATGCATTTCATAAAATACATGCTCAGATAAAGGCGTTGTGATTAGAGTAGCCAGTCTGAAAGATCTTTAAGCTCAGGATTCTGCATAAAGAGCTTTGCTCCGTGATTTTTGTTTCTGACTTAGCCCAATGGGCCAGTTTCTGTTTCTGTATCTGAAAGGCACTCAATCACAACAAATAATAACGAATCTGCAGTCTTATATGCATCTGCATATATATATATATATATGATTATGAAATCTTTTCTGAAATTGTGATGATAAAGTGATGTGCCATGATAATATGATTGTTTGGATTATTCATGTTCTGAAAGAATGTATGTGAATTGTGTTATGTTGTGTATTTGACATGGGTGAGATCATTAATGATGGTTCACTCATTGAGTTCGCAAAACTCATCAAAAATTGCAATGTGACTTTTCAGGTACGTGACAGAAGGCCTAGTTCCTAAGATTTATCTAGAGGAATATTTTAGATTAAGATATGGCTCAAAAGTATGTCGGTTGACATCATAGGAGTTATAGTTTGTATTTTGTAGTTTCTTTGTCATGTAGAACTTTTGTATAAGGATTGTAAATATTTGTTTCAATGAATACAATGTAAACTTTTGTCAATGAATGAAATGAAGTGTTGAGGTTTTTACGTATTGCATATTCTTTATGATGCCATTTAAGAGATTATCTTTGCTCTAACATACCATTGTCATAGGATATGTACTTGAATGTCTTCTGGATGTTCGGGTATATACTCTATGGTAGTTGGATGTTTCATATACAACTTTACATGTATCATATGAATGATTGACATGAATTATTGAATTGATTTGAAATAGTGATATGCAATGTTTGTGTACATGTTGTACTTATTGAAATATGATAAAATGTGATGTGTTATTCAATACTGGATGATGTGATATACTTGTTGAATTGGGTTATAATTTATCTTGGTGTTCTGACTTGAGTGAACACATCAATGATGGTTCACTCACTGAGTTCGCAAACTCATCAAAATTGAAACTTTCTTTTTCAGGTTCAGAGGAGTTCTAGCTACTAAGGTGTTATAGTAGAAGTCTAGTACTTGCATTTTGGGGACGAGAATGGCTCAAAGGTCTGATCAGTTGAATCTGAGGAGTCTAGTTAGAATGCTTTAATTTAGCATCCCATTTCATGTTAAACATTTTGTATGGAGTATTAAACTCTCAAATGTTATGTAATGTATATACATGATTATGAGTTGTAATGACACTATGTAAGTTTATTTTTGGTGAATGAAATGGGAAGAATTGTTCTTTTTGAATGCTTGTGATATATGTGATGCCTTAAATAAGTTAATGTGATTGCTCTAACATGCCATTCTTATAAGGTATATTCTTGAATATCCTCTGATATGTTCAGGCATGTGCTCTATGGAAGTGGCATGTTACACTCATTATTTGAGAAACTAGGTTTAAGTGAACTAAAACGTACTATGTGTGTAGCTAACAGATAGATCGGTAAAACATCCTAGGTGTATTATAGAGGATATTCTTATTAAGGTTGATAAGTTTATCTTCCTAGTAGATTTTGTGATTATTAACATAAAGGAAGATGTAGAGGTACTTGTAGTCCTTGGTCGACTCTTTTTGGCAACTGATAAGTTAGTTATTAATGTTAGTGAAGGCAAATTAATATTAAAGGAGAGGGATGAAGAGGTTGAATTTAAAATGTATAATGTCATGAATCTTGACCTTGAGCTTATTGATGTTAATGGATCTAGTGAGTAATGTAATGATTCATTTTTAGATATTTTGCAAGACTCTACCTTTAAATGTCCATGGGAACTTTTATAAGTTCAAGGCAGTCATTCTAAGGAAAAAAAAAGCAATAAGCAACAACAAGTAGCTTACTTAGAGGTTACGGAACCAATGATAAGATGACCAAGACCTAATTTTTACAAGCCCCTTTAAGCATGAAAGATATCTCGAGCTAACAATGTTAAACAAGTGTTAATTGGGAGGCACAAATATTAGATTAGGTTTTTTTTTTAATATTTCATTTTATTTCTATTCTGATGTTAGCACAGGATTTTATTGAGTTTGATGTGTTTTAAGTTAGGACTTATAACATCCAAACTAAATTGTGCATATTTATCATGTTATGGTATGCGTGTTAAATTTTTGTAAGTTTGGATGCAAAATTTTTAAATTTATCTAACTAATTTTCATGCTGCACACATTTACAATGAGTTACACATTCACCAAATATGCCCTTGTAGACTTACGTGGTCAGATACACGACCTTGTAACAGACTGTCTAAGTCTACGATAACTCACATGCTTGTTTTGGATTTTAACTAGTGTGTGACTTACACGGTTAGTTACATGGTTATGTAGCAAATCGTGTAAGCCTGCAACAACCTTTAAATTATCCTACCTCTTTCATTCTTTTCATTTTCTCTTTCTCTACTCTCTTTGTAAGTCCTATCCCTCTTTGACCCAATTTTCATCATTTTGCTTGCCAATTTGTGACACCCAAGTAATTATTCACATTGATTTCAATTGTTTATGTATGAATAATTAGGTATTTTGCAATTTTTTTTATTTTCTCCCCTAAAAAACGCTAGGGTTATGGTCTTGAGATTTTGTGTAGCGTTGCTTGATTTTGTGTTTTATTGTGGTTTAATAGTTTGATTCTATCCTTACCCATATGATTTATTACTTCAATTTGATGAATTGCATGAGATTTGCATGAAATTTCAATTGGGTATGCGATTTTGCTCACTAATGTTAAATTGTGACGATTTTTTATGTAATTAGGACTAATTGGTTGTTTTTATAGTTAATTGAAGTTGTTTTCTAGTTTAATTTTGATTTCAATATTGATATTTTCATGATTTTAATGTTCAATTTTGTTAATTTTAGGTAATTGTTAGATTAGATATGTTAATTTCAATTTTAGTTTTAATCTTGTAATTGCATAATTTGGTTAGTTTCATTTGAAAATTGCAATTCTTTTAGTTTTAATTTTGTGATTAATTTGGATATTAGTTAATTCTCTAATTTTATTTTATTTTAGTTTTTATATTATTATTTTATTATCTATTTAATTCTTTATGTTAGATTATATGTTTTTATTTTTATTACGTGTTTAATTTCCTTTTTTAGTTCGTTTTCACATTTTTACAATTTAGGGAGCATAGAAAATAAGTATGGGGAAATAGTTATTTTCATACTTTATTTGCGATTTTCTCACATTTATTTAAAGTTTCAGACACAATGACGAGACCACAATGAGCAAAAGAGGCACTAAGGAAGCGACAACGAGTAAGGTCCTCTAGAGACCCGATGGGAGTGCACCCACTCCAACCACCAAAGCAACATCTGATGTTACTCTTCAATGCTGCGACATATGAGGAGCAGTATCAATGGCTTAAGGAGAGGAATTTGAGACAAGCTGCAGCATTAAGTAGGAGGCACTGGGCCAAGTCGATGTGGTGCATCAAATTCATGACCTTATCAATGTTGGAGTATGGTCCCAATTTTCCAAGATCACAGAGCCATCATACTAGGAGCTGACGCTCAAGGTGCTCTCCACTTTCTTTGTGGAGAAAGGACAACAAAACTGGGACTTTGTGGAGAACGAACAACATAACTGGGACTGGCCAAACGCTATCTAGTTCTGACTACTAGGGGAGATGGTTCTTATGAGCTATTCAGAGTTCTCCGTCATGATGGGATTATGTGACTAAGAATTTTTAGGGACGCCAACTTAGTCGTCCGGATAGACTTCTTGTACAATATTTCTTCTTGCCAATTTTGGAATACGATCAACAAGGATGGCAACTACAACCCGAGTAGATCTAAGGCACCATCTCTACTAAACTCGATGCTTAGATATATCCATGGAATTTTGATTATATATTGAGCAAGCAGGATAACAATTATAGGGTCATCAGAAATTTAAACGTGTTCTACCTATGGAGCATGAGTGAGAGGATGCCAATACATTTGGGGCATTCATTAGCCTAATTCATTAGGCGTCAAAGTAAGAAGAAAAAGGTTGGGACGATATGCATCAGACTTTATGTGATTATACTTGCACAATCGATAGGGGTCTTTGATATATTACCAACAATGTGACTGATTGGCACCATGGTAGCACTAAATTTGCATGTGATGAAACACATGCATATGGTAAGTAGATGGTTGAGACCTATGGGTGACATCTACTGCTTAATTGGGGTTTCTAACTAGCCAGCCGCATCGGGAGGAGATGGGAGCCACACATAGTTGAGCATCCACCACATCCGAGCTCACTACCATCCTAGATGGAGAAGTTGCACATGAGGAGGCTAGTGTATAAGTATGCAGGCTGCAAACACTACATCGGGACCAACTAAAGATAGCTTGACTAAAGAAACACATGGGGCAGATCCTAGGTACTCAACGTACTATCGAGTACAACAGGCAAAGATTATAAAGCTAATAGGGCAGCTCAACGCCTATAATAGATGGATGGTGGACATATTGATGCAGATGGCGGGCCATCTGGGAATGATTTTTCAACTACCACCATCTAGAATAGCTACATCATTTTCAGCCCCTCCCCATTTTGAGGTTGTATGACCCGAGAACAATCCATTGACGGACATGCCAAATTCACAGTAGGATTAAGGGATGCCTAATTTTGGTTTTCTCTTTTCTTTTTCTCATTATTTGAGTATTTTTCTTATTTTCTACCATTTGTATTTTATTTTGTCTAAACATTAATGCAATGTTATTTAAATTGTTTTTATTTATTTCTTATTGATTTTCTCTAATTTTATTTTCTTTTATCTTTTTATCCTTTTTGTTTATATTTTGTAAGGATGATTGTATCTAATATCAGGTGGAAGCTTCATCAAATTTAGAACTTTGTAATTTTTATTACTCATGGAAGTTCCAAATTCCAACCCTTTTCTTACTTTTTATGTTTAATTGATATTTTGTTTATCTACGCTTATATTGTGTACATCGTGGACAATGTACAATTTTAAGTATAGGGAAGGGATTTCTTAATTTTATTATAACATTTTTTATTACATCTTTTTAACTATTCTCTCAAATTAGTTAAAATCTATCCTAAATACTTGAGATCGCTATTGACTATTAAATTGAATTAATATGCTAAAGGATGAAAGTTAGAATAAACTTGCTTTTTTAAGTCATATTGCTTGTAGTCATTGAAATAGATAATTTGAATGAAAATTACATATTACTTACTCACATATGACCTTTTTGTGATTTGTGCCTAAGAGCAAATACATCATTATTTTAAGCTCTTTTATTCTTTCATGTGTGTTATCATGCATAGTTGGATCATTCTAGAACCTGCTTTCATTATGCATATTAAGATCACAGTTGTTAAATTAGAAGCATTTAAATGATAAAGGCGTTTAGATTGAACCTTTGTTTAGCCTATTTTTTAATAATGACCCCACCATATTTTGTTCGTTAGGAGTAACCAATTTTGAGACTTAACCTTTTCATTGATTATAACCACATTATTAGCCTTTACCTTATTTTTCTTAGAAGCTTTTTTATTATTTTGAACCATGATAGCTATTTACATTTAATTGATTGCTTGAAACTTAAAATTTGGAAAGGTCTAATACTTCTGTAATTGTTGGTACATGATGAATGGTCAAAAAATAAAAATAAAAATAAAATATATTTTGTGAGCATGATTTTTTTAAAACAAGTGTTAAAGTTATGGTACCAATGGACTTATGGTGGGAAGGACCTATATTATGAAGAACTAAGTTTCTTGAAACTTTTTTTTTGTAAAGTTCCTTCAATTTTATCAACCTTTTCATTATCACTATTATACTTTACCTAAGCCCCATTAAAACCCTGTAACAAGACTTCTTGATTTTTGTTTCTAGTTTACATATAAGGGTGGAGATATGATTTTATTGTAAGCTTATGGTTAAGAATCCTTCTATGCATTGATTAGAGAGTTCTTACATTTTTCACCCTAAATAATTGGGTGTATTCAGCGAAATCTTGGTGAGGGTGTAAAAAATTGTGCTTTTGATTTCAAAAAGATTATGTATGTGATTGCTCTTGATATTAAAGTATAAAGGTTGGTTCTATAATGAATTGAATCCCATTTTATGTTAATTTCATCAATAAGATATGATGATTTAGAGTGTGGATGGATAGGTTGAGGATAATAAGGGATGGATGTTTGTAAGATTAATGATTTTGATTTTGATTTGCTTGAGGACAACCAAAAGCTTAAGTGTGAGGATAATTGATAAATGATTATTTGACTATATTTATATACCTATATTTTATTTTTTTTGCTTATTATTTAATAGTTTTTATAGTATTTTTGGTACTTAATTCACTTCAAGTGTATTTGTAGGTGATAATTGCCTTTTGGATCAAAAGGAGAAGAATTTGAATGAAATTGTGGCATAAACACAGATTTGAAGCAACTTAGAGATACATGGTCGTGTATAGTGATCATTTAGGTCTTTATAAATGAGTGGAGATTTGAAAATATTGTTTCTGGTTAGGTATGTTGCCTGTGTAAGTCTCTATACCCATGCCTATGTAAAACAGTTTAAGTGTTTTTGGAAATACACATTCACATATAAGACCATGCTATCTATAAAAGGACATTATTGAAGGCATAATAAGTTTTAGAGCATTTTTTTAGTCATAAGAAACACATAGAAGAGGAAATTCTAAACAGAGGACAAGGAAAATACAAATATTACATCACAAGCTCTGATAGATAGCATCATTCAATCTAAATTACAAGAAGATTAATTAGAGAAAAAAGGAGATTTAAAATATGATTTCTTTGATTTCTATTTATTCTTATAAATATTTATTATTGGTTTTGTTTTCTATATGTAGGAACTAAATTTATTAGTGCTCTGATTAATAATCAATCATTGGAAGAAGGCGTGTAAGGAATTGAACAAAAGAAGAAGAGGACGAGATTAATTAAAGAAAAAAGGAGATTTAAAATATGATTTATTTGATTTCTATTTGTTCTTCTAAATATTTATTATTGGTTTTGTTTTCTATGTGTAGGAACTAAATTTATTACTGCCTAGGTGTGTGATGAACCCTAAATTGTGATGACCATATGATTTAATCTTTTATTTAATATAGTTTTATTGATTGATTTATTGCAATTCAATTTTGCATTTTATTCTTGAACTAATATATTTGAAACATTAGTTTATATGATTTTATATGATTGAGATTGAGAAATCCTTTTTTGTGAATAGATCTACCATAATTGGAAGGAGTTGCATGCAAACCTAGAGATAGGATGGCATAAATCCTCTAGATCATGGTCAAATCTAATAGTGAAATTCATGAATCAACAAGCAATTTTAGGGTTTTTAACTCAAAAGAGATTTCAGTTAATCAACTGAGGGTTAGTTGTTAATATTCTTGAGAAAGATATTAACATAATATAGGAATTTACATGATCCAATAATCAATAATCTAATTGCATTATAAAGGGTTAGTTTTTAAGAATTTTTAGGTGGATTCATAACCTTGGTACTATTTACTTGATATTGACTTTTCGTGGCATTTTCCATTATCTGAGTTCATTATTGCGTCAATCTTACTTTATATTTTTTGGGTTAATTTTTAATTAAATCCACAATTTGATTCGACGGTTAGATAATAGGAAAAGGGTTAATACTAGTACTTACAATCCTCATAGGATTAACTAGTACTTGCTAGTGCTAGCTATAGCTACGCCATAAAGTTGCGGTTAAAATTGATAATTCTCTATAAGCATAGAAATCATTCAATCATTAGCTTTAATTTGCTCAACCATTATATGGTATTCACCCATTTTGTTTCTATACAGTTAAAAGTTGCAAAGTGAAAGAATTTTAGACCAGCTGATAGATGAAAAGGGACATGTAAAGAATAAGAGTTGATGGTTTTAACTTTTTAATCACACAATTTGCATATGAAATTGTAGATATGGAACTTGACTCTATTGAGTATTCTTAGCCTCTTCTTAATAGCTAGCTAAAGGATAAATGAAGCATTAGGTAAGTTAGGATTAAACCATACCAATTTGAACCAAGCCACTTGGGTGTTAAGTTCTATAGGCATCTTCAATCATGATTTGTAAGTGAACTTCATAGAATTATGCATCAATAAATGATGGAATCCTCTTTCCTTGTCTTGAGGTTATAAGGGGAGATTGATAAGCAGTGAAGAGAATTTTCTAATTTGGCAACGCCATAAAATTGCCAATATAATCTATTTCACTCATACTTGGTCAAGAATTAGGTGTCTTAGTCTCCACATGTTTAGAACTCTATAGAGAAACTATAATAAACTCCAATTATCATACCAAAACTAGGTTTTGAGACTATTTTTTCATATGCTTTTCACATATATGCTGATTATATCCCTGATCCCAAGTATTTCATTTAAAGTCTGTAAAATAGTATAACCAAGTTTAACTTTCTAGAAACTTAAACCTCTTACAAAATAGATGTGCATCTAATGAACTTGTTAGTCCCTAATGGTACCCAAGAGAAGGGTGAATTGGGTGTTTAAAAAATTCTATAATTTTTCTTACAAATTTACTTAATTAACAACAATCAATATAAATAGGTATAAGGAAGTTGCTTAATATAAATTAATCAAACAATTGAACAATAATTTAAAGAGGATAGGGAGGAGAAAGTGCAAACTAATTTACAGTGTTTCAGCAAACAAACCTTACCTATATCCATTATCAAGACTCTTTTTGAAATTCTACTATAACTCTTCTTTCAAAGCAAAGAATAACCTTTGTACAATTTTATTGGTAAAGAGGAACCCTTCTTATAATATTTTCAAAGTTGAAGATAAACCTTAATCCAACTTGGAACCTTTCCAAGTATAATATTCAACATCCTAATAAAGGCTCACTTTTTCATTTAATAACTCCAAAATGGCTCACTCATACAAATATGATATAGTGATGCTTAAATGATTGAAAAACTCTTTAAAAATGTGTGTATACAATACCCAAAATGTTCTTGATGCTAAAAATAATGAGAAAACACCTATTTATAGTGTTTTGGGATCCTTTCTAGCCATTGGAGTTAAGAGTTATCTGTTACAATTACTATATATAATACTAATCGACTAGTATGCATTTACGGCACTAGATTCACTAATTGTTGGAACTCTTATCGACCAATACATATGTTGATCGACCAATACGGAATATAGGTATTGGTTAATAAATATATCAATCAATGTTGCTACACACACTCAATACATCAAATTTAACAACTTTAACCTATCTTAATTGACTACAAACCCATATTGCTCCTCCAACCACCCTAAAAATATGATTTTAACACCTTTAAATGCTAAAACTCTAAAAATATGATTTTAACACCTTTAAATGCTAAAACTCAATTTGATTAATATAGATATGAATTGGAAACCTCCCAATATTCCACAAAATTCTTTTTAAAGATCAAGAGGCTCATATATAAAAACCAAAAGCTTCAATGCCTCTTGATGAATGAAAAGACTCATGTAACGTTAAATGAAATGTTTATACATAGTAAGCTTTTTAGATCATCAAATTAAAAATTGAGATTATAAATAATAATACAAAAATAAAATGACCTTGATGAGCCTTGATCATATATTTTTTTTCTTGTTTTGATCTTTATTTCGTTGGTTGTAAACTTCAACTTCTCTTATTCAACTTCATACACTATCTTATTAAATTTCTAGCTTCATTTTGTTCTAATATTTCTTTTCATCAAAATAATAAATACGTTAGTTGTAATTATGTTTTGTTATCATCAAAACATCAATTGGAACATTTTTGGTTCAACAATCTACCCCTTTTTTATAATTAAAAAACACTTATATTAGAGAACAACATGATTAAATCCCCCTTAATTCATAAATAAGTCAATATGAAGAGCATAATTCAATATCAAGGATAAAAGAGAAATTCAAAATCAAAGAAATATCCATACATAAAGATAACATTAATGCATTTAAGCATATCATATAAAGTTCAATAAATATATCAATGAAAAAATAAGCACTTCCCTTAATTTCATCACTTCCCCTAAATATAATATCACCAAACTTTTTTGCCCTTTTTGGAATCATAAAAAAGAAATCTATTAACTAAAAATGCTTAGTATAAAGTGTCATACATCAAGCTAACTTGGTTAAAAAGATGAATTTGATCAAGATTGCAAAATTTTCTCACTAGAGAATGCTATTAAATATTTCAAGAGACAAAAAAAGGTTAATTTTGGTAGAGACATCCTTAATTGTGTCTAATCTAAAAACTCTCCAATTTTGATATTATTCTTAAATTGAAAGATTCAATTAAAGCACCAAAGGCAAGTTCTAACTAAATTAGATTTCGAATTGTAAAAAATAAAAGCATAATTGCAATATCCAATAATCAACTTCATAAAAGAATGTATAAATTTGAAATCCCTAAAATTTTTAAAAAATATGAACATAAAAAGTTCCCACAAAACCAATATTAAACAAAATTAAAGATGTAAGGACATAATGGAAAGGGAAACAATTAATTCTTAATTAAGAAAAATTTTGAAAATCTCAAATATAAAATTCAAGAATGATAAATTTTCAATTTGATGCAATTTAATGAGATTTTCCAAGAAAAAGTGAATTTTTTGGGGTTTTGGAGGATATAAACATAAAATAAAAGAAATAAAAGAAGAAAGGTGAAGGAGTTATTAAAAACAAGAGCACCGATTGACCATATGACTTAACTAGTCGACTAGTATTGGTATTTCACAGAGAAGAAAGTGTAAGCGGTAGAGGCATGGTGAAAAAGAATGGTTTGGTTAAAAAGTCAGTCTACTAGTTGACCTATATTGGTTGTTATCGAACAAGTATGACAGTTAAACTCTTCATAAACTTTCGAGAAAGAAGGGAATCTCAAAATTAGGAATATTAGTCGACCATTTGAAGGATATTGGTCAACTAGTGTGGCTATCTGGGTAACCAAACAAGCAACTAAATAAAACACAAACTCATTGGAAGCGTAAAAAACATAAGTTTTGGTTACACTGGTCAACCAGACTAAGATATTGGTTGACTAGTGTGTTCTAGAAAGCTAAAAAATAACTTAGAACTTACATTTAAACATCAAAACACTTAATGAGTCACAGTAATATTAAGGAAGAATTATAAAAGAAACTTTAAAAGATGCTGCAACAACCTCTCTCAAGACTTCTTCCAAGGTTGGATTGGCAAGGAAAAGGAAACTAGAGGTTGTTCGATATTCACATTCACTTTCACATTTTGATACTAAAATCAAGCTTAGGGTAAGATAAAGAAGAATGCAATACCTCAATTCAAATTCATTAAAACTTGAACTTTCTTGGCTTTTGATGAAATAGTTAACATTTATAATTTTCCTTTTAATTACTAATTTCTTACTTTTAAAGTTTTGATTAATAATTTAGAAAAGGATAGCAAAAACATCCAAAATTAATTCATGATGATGTTCTATTTTTATAAGGACAAAATTAGGGTTGGCATATAGGTCTGGGCCTACCCCAATTTAACTGACCTTCGGTTTAGGCCAAAGTCTATTGTAATTTGAAGCTTGGTCTTGGCAACTAAAGCCTAACTCAGCACGAGGCCCAACTATTTGTATAATGTAAAGCAATGTCATTTTACACTATAAAGTGACTGCTTTTATAGTGCAAAATGATTGTTTTTTACATAATGTAAGACGTTGACGTTGTTTTATAATAGGTTAATAGTAGGAGTCAGTTGTGCCTGTATTCTTCACTTATTTCGTGCATTCTTTTTCTGTGCTCTATAGTTGGTCTAGATTTTGACCTCACCATTACTTCAGTATCATCTCTACCTCTGATTTTGTCATGCCACCTCCCTCTTCTTAGTAAGATTTCTTTAGTAACTGATATATTTCAATAGCTCTACAAATATTAGCTTCTAGTTTTGAATGGTTGAGAAAAGTAAGTTGACTTAGTTATTTATATAGATGCTTCATCAATTATTAGAACTCTTTTGGTACTATTTTTATAGTGTAATAATAATGCTACTAATAGGGCACTTAAAAAAAGCTAGGGCTTAGCCATCTTCCTCAAACCAATGTACATTTAAGTTAACGTACTTTTTCAATACAAATCCTTTCTTCTACACCATACACACATACACAACAGGAACAAAAATTGAAATAATAAGATAATGTTCAATGCTTATTTCCATTATCCTTTTCATCTTTTTCTTTCTTGGATTAGGTTAGGGAAAACACAAACATAAGTTTATGTTCCTAGTTCATTATCAACTTTAAGAAAACCATGAACATATGCAATTTTACTGGTTTAATTGTACCAAATGATCTTTTAAAGTTGGAATCCTTTTAAAGTTGAGAATGGAAAAAAAAATAAGAACTCGATTGAGAAATGGAGTGATTAAATGAAAACAAAGACTCATATTTGTTTAATTTTTCAGTTAGTTCAATCTTCTAATAATGTCATACCATAGTGGCTAAAAGAAGCTTTGAAATTCTCTCTTTCAATATTTTACTTAACTCTTTACATTCCACCTTTGACTCACCAAGGTTTAGTTAAAACCAAATTTATAAATACTTATTTGATTATATTTATACACCCATATTTAATATGTTTTGCTTGATATTTAATAGTTTTACAGTGTTGTTGGTACTTAATTCGCTTCAAGTGTGTTTATAGGTGATAATTGCCTTCTTAGACTAAAAGACGAAGAACTCAGATGAAATTGTAGCATGGAACAAAGATTTGAAGCAACTTGAAGATATACAACCGTATACAGTGACTATGTAGGTCTTTGTCAACATGTAAAGATTTTAAGAATATTTGTTCTGGTTATGTGGAGTTACACGTCGTGTATGTTACGCTTGTAAGTCTCTATGCCTATATAAAATCACAAATTTAGGTATTTTTAGAGATACACAATCACTCACACTTCCATGTATATTGACTGTGTATGTCTTAAAAACCCTAGTTGTTACTATAAAATGATGTGAATGAAGATAAAACACGAGGGGGTTGAGTTTAAAAGGAATTTTGACTCATAAAGAACATAGATAGGTGACGATTATGATCAAAGGATGATGAAAACACAAAGAATACATAAAAAGATCCAGTAGATAACACCATCTAATCCAACTAGCAAGAAGATCCATCAAAAGAAAAAGGGAGATTTTAGAATTATGATTTTTTATAGTTGTTTTTCTATATATTTATCTTTGATTTTGTTTTCCATAAGTAGGAACTAAATTTGTTTAGTTCCTAGGTGTGATGAACACTAAGTGTTGAACAATATGATTTGATCTTTTATTTAATGCAATTTTATTGATTAGTTTATTTCGATTCAATTATGCATTTTATTCTTGTTCTAATATGTCCAAAATATTAGTTCATGATTTAATTTCATATGATTGAGATTGAGATTGAGAAATCCTCTAATATGAATAGATCTACTATAATTGGAAGGACTTGCATGCAAACCTAGAGATAAGTTAACATAAATTTTCTAGATTAGGGTCAAACTTAATAATGAAATTCATAAATCAATAATGCAATCTTAGGGGTTTTAACTAGAAAGATTTTTGTTAATCAACTAATAGATTAGTTGTTAATAGTTTTGAGAAAGTTATTAACATAAGATAGAAATTTTCACGGTCTAATAATCAATAATATAATTGCATGATAAAAAGTTAATAATTAAGAATTCTTAGGTGGATTCATCACCTAGGTACTATTTATTTGATATAGGCTTTTTCAAGTATTTTCGTCTGTCTTAAGTAGTATTGTTTTAATCTTAGTTTATTTGTTTAGTTTAATTTTTTAGTTAAATCCACAATCTAAATCAACGGTTTGATAATAGAAATAGGATAATTACTAGTACTTATAATCCTTATGGAATTGACTCGTACTTGCCTGTGCTAGCTATATCGTGCGCTGGAAATTTTTAACATTGATAATTTCTTATAAGTGTATAAAGTTTTAGTCAAGTTTTTGACGTTGTTTCTAGGGACTAGTAATATTAGGAAAGCCTAGATTTTACTAATCTAACCATTATTTTTGTTTTTATTTTATTTTATTTTATTTTTGACTTATTCATTTATTTATCTTTTGAATTTCTTTACTTTGACTCTAAGTTTGTGGCTTATTGTTAGGATTTGAGATTCATCGCTATAGCCACAACCCACATTAAAAGGATGGAGTGGACAATATTTTCATGGGAGTTATGATGTTCGTTATCTATAGCAATGTACAATTCTGGAAAGAAAGGTATGGTGACATGTTTTTGGAGCTCAATCAATATCCATGCTATATTGCAACATTTATAGGAGTAACCATTATAATCATGCATGTTGAGCACCAAATTATATGTGGGAGCAACCAAGCATGCAAAACTAGTCTCACAGTGCACCTTATAAGAATACTTATGATTCAGAGTGGAGCAACCCTTATGGTTATGCATGGATTGACTATGCTTTAAATGAATATATACAACAACAGTGATAGGTGTAGTTTATACTATGTTTTGATAGGTGTTTTAGTATGTTTATAAGTATTGGGCCTCGAATTTTTTTCTTGTTGAGTTAAGCATGAGTTAAATAAATTTTTAAGGTTTTGATAGATTAACTATTTTTGGAGTTAATTAGTATGTTAATGTTAGTAGGATTTTATTATATGGTTTAGTTGAATTAAAGTAGTAAGAGTGTATATGTATAAGGACATTTTTGGAAGATCACTTAAGATTAAAAGTCATAAGGCACAAATGAAAGGGCAAAATGGACTTTGCACACTCATTAAGGGTAGAGATGGAAGAAGAAATGTTGTCTTGTTCCTAAAGAAGAGAAGAACGTGAATTGAAAGAGAGAAGAAGAGAAAATAAGAAAGAAAGAGAGAGAGTGTCATGGAGAAGAGAGAAAAGAAAGAAGATCAACTAGGTTTCAATTTTCTTAGCCTTCAAGGAAGATTTTGAGGTTATTCAAGAAGAGAAAAAGGTAGAGTAAGAGAAGAGCTTTCATTAGAGCCAAGAAACTCTTCATTTGGTGAAGATTCAAGGTAAGCCCATTTATAATCTTTTG
>JAOTAX010142061.1:0-16576 GCA_025629825.1 Erythroxylum guanchezii | reverse complement strand
AGATCTATAGGCTGGCGATTGAGTAGATGAAATAGGCATTGCTCATCTAACGTCGTCACCAGATTCCTCGATCCTATCCTTTGTAGAACACAATGAACGAGTAGTGACTGTAAAACCCTAGCCTTCGGCATAAGACTTGAGGCCTTCTTCTCCTTTGGGTTATTACTTCCATATAGTTGTTGATTAATCTGAATCTTCTCCATACTAGCTTGAGTCATCCATTTAACCTTATGAGCAAGCTTTTCTCCAAAGTTTGGACACTTAGTAGCCTTCTCGATCGATTTTAGTGTTATTATCACCGACAATCTATCCACTGCTGATACTAGAGTATCTTCTACTACCTCCACATTCTTTCAGAAGTCATATACTTCATTCATGTAAGCTATTTCATGAATCTGGAAGAAGTTCCTCCATCCAGCTGCTACAATCTCCGGTTCAATATCCATATGGTCCTACTTCAAGGACTCGAAATCAACAAGTCTTCCGCTAGTCATCGATTGCTCCATTTGTTTCTGTAGTTAACAACAAACTGAATGCACAGATGTATTTTTCAAAGAGGTGAGGTTGATTTCAGAAGTTGAGAGTGAGAGCAGAGAGGGTCTGATATCAAAATAGAGTAATGGAAAGTGTTGTTGAGAGTTCTTCAAAAGTCGATGTCAGGGTATGTCAAGAGTGTTCTAGAGTAGGTGGTATTCTTAAGGCTTTGAGAAGCCTTCCCTCCAAAACTTTCTTATGACAGAAGTTACCGTCTGTAACTTACTGTTACTGTTACCGTTAACTCTTACGATTTTTGATCTTCTTGAATAAGAAGACCATTTAGGTCATGACGTGTCAGACGGTTGATCACTCAGCATAACCATGTTGAGGTTTCATCCGATTTCTTTGAATCTTTCTTCACTCAATGACTTAGTGAAGATGTCCGCCCACTGATAGTTCATCTCAACAAACTGTAGACTTACGATCTTCCTCTGAACGTAGTCTCATAGAAAATGATATCTAACTTCGATATGCTTAACCCTTAAGTATTGTATTGGGTTCTTTGACAGGTTGATAGCACTCGTGTTGTCACAGAAGATTGGGATTTGATCTTCATGTATTGAATAATCTTCTAGCTAATACTTAATCCACAACATCTGTAAGTAGCAACTTGCAGTTGACATATACTCAGCTTCTGCAGTTGATAAAGCAATTGAGCTTTGCCTCTTACTTGACCAGGAAACCAGGTTATGGCTAAGGAAGTGACATCCTCCACTCTTACTCTTTCTATCAGTCCTATCTCTGGTATAATCAGCATCACAGTAGCCAATTAACATGAAATCTTTACCTTTCTCTTACAATAAGCAAAGATCAGTAGTACTTGATAGATATCTCAAAATTCTTTTAACAACAATATAATGAGACTTTCTAGGATCAGCCTAAAATGTTGCACACAAACAAACATTAAATAAAATATCAGGTCTGCTTGCTGTAAGGTAAAGTAGAGAACCAATAATCCCTCTATAAAGGGTTTGATCAACCTTCTTGCCAGATTCATCCTTAGACAAAAGGTTTGAAAGATGCATCAGAGTTGACCTTGGTTTTACTTTTTTCATTTCATATTTAGTCAACAGTTCCTTGATATACTTCTGTTGATGAATAAAAATCTTTTCTTCAGTTTGCTTAACTTGCAACTCAAGAAAGAATTTTAATTCACCCATCATACTCATCTCAAACTCATTCTTCATCAAATTTTCAAAACTAATACATAGCTTTTTAGATGTTGCACCAAAGGTAATATCATCAACATAAATTTGAACTATGATGAAATCATTCTTAATGCATTTTTTAAATAATGTCTTATCTATATGACCTCTACTGAAACCATTCTCAATAAGAAAAGAACTCAGACGATCATACCAGGCTCAAGGAGCTTGTTTTGTCTTTTGGCAGAAAAGAATATGGACCCATCCTTGTTTTTGACTACACAAGAATTTTGATTGAAGGACACTTCAAAACCAGAATCACATAATTGACTGACACTAATCAAATTGTGTTTTAAACCATCAACTAGCAGCACATTATCAATAGTAGCAAAAGAATCTTTACCAATTTTACCGATTCCAATTATTTTGCCTTGCTGGTTATCTCCAAAAGCTACCAATCCTCCCTTCTTATACTGAAGATCTACGAACATAAACCTTCTTCCTGTCATATGTTGCGAGCATCCATTGTCCAAATACCATTAGTGCTGGCTGCTTCTTCCAAGGAAGGATATCCGTAGGAGATATTATGTATCTCTTAGGTACCCAGATTTTCTTGGGTCCTTTGGGGTTAGTTTTAATATGCTTCATAGAATGATGATAATGAGGCTGATGAGATTTCTTCCTGTAAGGAACAAGGCTCTTTTTATACTGAATATTGTTTTTAGCAAACCCTAATCTAGTCTTATCATTAGGGTGTCTATATCTCCCTAGCATGTCATTCATTTTTCTATTACTCTCCGCAAATGTTGATAAATCAGCTGAAAGACTATTGATCCTTTGTTTCAGCTGATTGATCTCATCAGATCTATCTACAACTACCTTTTTCTTCATCTCGTCTACTTGCTTTTTCAGGCAGACATTTTCCTTCTCTAACACTTGCGTGTTCTTCAAGTTTTCTACGTAATTTTTCTTTAACAGCTTATATTGCTTGAGTATTGCATGAGAATCTTCTAGTAATTCTGAATATGCATCTTGTAATTCACTAAATTTTGAGGTTACCTTCTCATCACTTTCTCTTTTGGCTACTAGGCAAATGTTAGCTTACACTGATGCCTCTAAGTCAGTATCTGATTCAGACGAATCCAGATCTTCCTAGGTTGCCATTATACTCTTCTTGTTTTCTCTATTCTTCTTTGGTTTTCTTTTCAGCAATGGACATTTGGACTTGTAGTGTCCCGATTTGTTGCATTCATAGCAGATGACTGATGTTTTCTCACTCTTGCCTTCATCTTTGCTATTCTTCTTGAAAGAAAACTCTTCATTTCCTTTTGCCTATTTCTCCCACATGCGTCTGATCTTCCTTGAGATAAAGGATAATTCATCATCTTCTTCGCTCGAATCTTGGTCTGATTCACTGGAGTCATCATTCTTGACTTCCTCGATCTTCAACACTTGCGACGATGAACTCCTCTTCCTCGGAATCTTGTGGTTCTTTTGTCCAGCCTTCATTGCTATAGATTTATCCCTTCTAGGTTTATCTTCTACATCGAGTTCTACCTTATATATCTTCAAGGATCCAAGCAATTCATCAAACTTCAACACGCTCAAGTCCTTGGCTTCTTGTATAACGGTGAATTTTGTTCTCCATCTTTTCAGTAGACTTCTGGGAATCTTTCGAACGTGATCGTGATTATCATAAGTTTTGTCGAGAGCTTTTAGTCCATTGATGATAGTTTGAAATCGTCCAAACATTTGATCGATAGATTCTTCATCCTTCATCTTGAACAGCTCATACTGGTGTACAAGAATGCTTATATTGGATTCCTTTACTTGACTGGTCCCTTTGTGTGCGATGGATAGCATATCTCACATCTCCTTCGCAGTGTCGTATCTATGAACTTTATCGTACTCACTTCTACTTAGGGCACAACTTAGAAAGAACTTTGCCTTTGAATTTAGTTGGAATCTCGCTTTTTGATCTGTTGTCCATCTAATTCGTGGAATATCATTTCCTTTATCATCTACCAGTTTATATGGTCCATTCTCTATAATCTCCTAAAGATCAATATGAGTAGATTCAATGAAGAGCCGCATCCTATCTTTCCAATAATGGTAATCTTCACCATTGAATGCAGGTGGACTAGTGATGGAGGCACCTTCAACTATATATAACTGTGATTCTACCATGGATCTTTATCCACACTTTATAAAGGAGATTCATGGACACCGAGCTCTGATACCAATTGAAGTAAATCACACGTTAGTATGGACTTTATATTCGATATACAAAATGCACAAGAAGGGGGGGTTGAATTGTGTCTTCTTTTTAAAACCACTTTTTGCACTTGTATATGCCTCATTGGAAAAAAAGGAACATAAGGATTTTTGGACATGTTTGTTGTTTTCCTCTATAGGCTTTCTCTAACACCCTCTCCAAAATTAAGAAAAATCTCATCTCCAACTCTATTAATTACCATTATGATGCTATTCTTGCTAACAGTTAGAACATTTGACAATTTATTTACTTCTTCTTTTCTATCTTTATTGTTTTCTAACATTTTTTGTAATAAAAACAAGATTGATGATTTAGAAGTCCCTCTAGGATTTCCCCCTATTCCCCTAGCCAAAATGAACTCATATAAAGATCAAAAGGTGAGTTCCAAGCCTCAGGGATCTAGGCCACCAAGAAATTGGAAGATCTCTAACTTTTAATAGTACATTACTGTAGGAAAATCCTGTTGTGTGTATAATATACACACGGTGCGGAAATAAAAAAAATTTATTACAGGACTTTCCCGAAGTCCAAGATCTATATGCCTATACAAGGAAATACCATAAAACCTAGCAGAATGTTCCCAATTCACATACATGTTTATAACACACACACACACACATATATATATATAGGAATTCATGACATTTACTCAAATCAATCATTCATATAATAACCATGTACCTTATGTACAGTTTCCTTCGTTCTATGATCTTCTACTCATCGGGTTGTCGCAAACCATAATGACCAAAACAGACCGTCTCTAGTGATATCCACGCAGAGATAGGAAAATCTAACCGAATCAAACTCTTTAATCCGGAAATGGGTTGAACAAGATAAGAGTGCTAGCTCTCACCTTTGTTCTATGGAAAGCAACATGAAGGAGAGGAAACAAATAATGAAGCTTAAGATAATGAGAGAGTATCATGAAGAAGAAAGCTTGAACGATTGTTTCTAAACCTTTTATAAAACCTTCTCACGGTTATCATCATCTTTTATAGTTTTTTGTCTTTTCATGCTTTTGTCTCTTATTAATTAAATAAATTAGATGCAACATTGATAAATTTTCTCCTCCTTTTATATATATATAGATATAAATGCTGAAGTGGTCCAGTTACAGTAGGGTCGGTCCTACTGAGTTTCGAGTATGGAAAAACACCATAAACCTGTTTCAGCAATATCGATGCCGCGATCTCATCAGGACATATCCCGATCTCATCAGGATCCATTTAGTTCTATTACTCTCTATATAATGAATCTCTATCCAAAAACATTTTACGAATTCTCCAAGTCACTCTTATGCGTGTGACCCATTAGGTTCCCGGTTATGTTGGCCACTTAGATTAACACTTAAATCTAAACAAGTCATAAGTGGCGTCTAACAGCACATCAGGACCCCCAATTTACCGGAAAGTAAGTGGTTTGACGAATAAACTCGTGCTTATCACAAACCATGTCATAAACCCTCCCATAGACAATTACTGTGCAATTCATCCTTCCACCATGCTATACCCCACTTGGTTATGAGTATGGGAAAAGTGTCAACTCTCACTAGATTGACTCCGTCAAATCTAGTCCAAGTGATATCATTTCTCGTCTTGAGACTCATTACTCTATATGTCAATGAAGATATTCTTCATGACACATGTACTCCGTCCAGAGATTTCCAAGTAATGAACCTGATAAGAGGCCATGGGTATCATCTTCTGCTATCACAAAAGTGGTGAATCCTCTATTGGCTACTCAATTACTTCGAATACCTCAAGTTGTACCTAATCACCACCCTATGAGCGACCTCTGCAAGGTGAAGTAAATCACATGTTAGTATGGACTTTATATTCAATATACAAAATGCACAAGAAGGAGGGGTTGAATTGTGTCTTCTTTTTTATGAATACAATCCCCTTATATATTTTTTAAAACTTGCTTTCTCAAAAACTATTGAGTAAGAATATCACAATGTATTACAATTAACTTCTAAATACTTGTATGAGTAATAGAAATTCAAAGTTGAGGGTTAGAGAGTAAGAGTCCACAAGCGGTTTTATCCTGGTTCACCCCAAACCGTGGGCTACGTCCAGTCCTCAGAATCCTTTCTGAGATTTCACTATACTTCACAAAAGTATAAGTATGCTTTTCACCGAGCCTCTTCAGGTCTCTTACAGCAAGTATTCTTTTCTCACTTAGCCTCCTCAGGCTTTCAGCTTTTCTTCTTTCTTACAGAAAGATGTTTGCGAGCTTTGTTATAAAAATAATAGCTCTAAAGTTTAGCACAATGAATACAATGTTTCTCAAAGTCACTAGCTTTTTGTCACTCTTGAAAATTTTGCAGTCTTCGACTCCGACTCATATTTATAGCCTTTATCTTCAACTGCTTCTTGATAACCACTTCTTTCTTCTTGAATCTTGATCTTTGACAAAAAAATTATTCAGTTGAGTTGTGTAACTAACTCAAACTGATTAACCTCCCGACGTGGTATTGAGTCTTCGTCTTAGTTTTTATTGTCTCATGTTGGCTTCCGCTTTGTCTTAGTCTTGTCTCAGCTGAAGCAACCGCTTCGTATTAGTTTTGCTTCAGCTTCAACTTCGACTTAGTTTCGTCTTCGCTTCGTTTCGACTTCGTCTTTGCTTCGTTTCGACTTCATCTTAGTTTCCAGTTCGTCTTGCTTTTGTTTCTCTGCTTTGTCTTACTTTTGTCTCCACTTCATCTTACTTTTGTTTCTCAACTTCATCTTACTTTTGTCTCTGCTTCGTCATACTTCTGTCTCCGCTTCGTCATACTTTTGTCCCCGCTTCGTCTTACTTTTGTCTCCACTTCGTCTTAGTTTCTTACGTCTTAGTTTTTTCTACTGCTTCATATTATTTCCTTTTACTTCGTCTCAAAACATTTCATCACTTTCTAATATTATTATTATTTGATTTTCATCAAAACTATTAACCGTGAAGTCATTTTGACTTAACACAAGGCAATAAGGAATGGAGTCAAAGCACATAATTAGTATCCAATATATCCTTGAGTACCTCAAGTCTAAGGATACTTACACCATTACTATGATGAGAATATCACTGACATTAGAATAGGACATCCATGTGATGATCTCATAGTATGTCATCCAATGTACTTACTAGCTCTAGTAAGCATTCACATCTCAACTCTAAACATCTCATGTTTACAGTTTCTGAGATCCACTGCTTGATCAAATCAAGGAGTTTGACATGTGCTAGTCTATCTGGATTAATGATGTCCTAATCCTATGACTAGGGATAATTTAGATACTGACATAATTGCACATAATAGGAATCTCAGTAGTATGATCACATCATGATTTCCTTCATGCTATGTCATATATCATGGACTTCATTAATTTTCTTATAGATCAATATCAATTCATAAATAATGAACACCAAATTAATGAAATATGCCTTTCTTTATTATTGAAAATAAAGTTTGTACATAACTTTGTACAAAATGCTCTAAGGGCGATTGCCTTTAGGGTACGACTCTAACAAATCTCCCACTTGACCTAAAGCCAATCGCCTTGGTATCTAATACCATAGGCGAGTACATAAGAATCAAAGCTATTCTGTGACAATGGCTTCGTCAACGGATCAGCAATATTCTGCTCAGTGGGAATTCTCTCTATCTGTACATCACCTCGACCAATGATCTCCCTAATCAAATGATATCTACGAAGTACGTGTTTGGATCGTTGATGAGACCTTGGTTCCTTCGCCTGTGCAATAGCCCCATTTTTGTCACAAAACTACTGTAAGGGCCCATCACAGCTAGGAACCACACCAAGTTCAGTAATAAACTTCTTGATCCAAACTGCTTCCTTTACTGCGTCTGAAGCGGCTACCTCGGTTATTGAATCGATAGTCGTCTCTTGTTTAGAATTCTTCCAAGTCACTGCCCCTGTTGGAACCCAAAAGTTTCTTAGAAGTTAGAGCTATTAAATGGGAAATTTTGGCGATTAGTCATGAGTAAAGAACAACTGAATGAAAAAATATTTGAATTTAAAATGATAGACAAGAGTAAGGTAAAGAATGAGAAATATGGATAGGTCCATGTTTTACTTCGGTGATTTAGTAGATAAGAGATTTTGAAATGGGAAGAATTAAGGCAAAAGTTAGAATTAAAATGAAAGCAAAAAAATAAAGTTAAATATGTGCAGTAAGTTGATGAAGGATATGGACATATATGTATGTTCTGTTAATCACGATTAATCATGGACTATAATTTCTTTATGGATGATATTAATTCGAAATGGAGTTGAGAATGAGGAGTAAATGAAGTAGAAAAGGTGATCTTGGTATGAGTTGTGTTAAGGAAAGATTTTGGAACAAAATGATTTGTTGATTTGGAAAATGTTCAGTAAGTATGCTTTAGTCTTTTAGCCACAACGTTTTCTCTAGTTATCTAAACGAGATGATTCTTAATTTGAATTAAACTAGAAACATATGGCTACATTTCGTATGAAGACATCAAATTTAAATTCTATCTTTAAGAATCTCAAAATTGTCATGAAGTTAAAAACTGGCTGCAGTACATTGGTGGATGAATGTAAATTCGTGTTCTAACTTCAGGGGAAATTCTGGATTGATATAGATAGATTTAAACAAAGTTATCTTCTTGAGAGTTGTAGATCTTTCTATTAACTTTCCAATCGATATATAGTATGAAATATTTGGGAATAGGAGACAAAAGTTATGGTCTTTATAAGAGTTGCTTCGTCTGGAAAGGTGTAGCGTCTGTAAAGACGTTTCGTCTGTGATAACGTCATATCGTTTATGAGACATATCTTCTGTAAAGATGATTCGACTGTAAAGACGCTTTGTCTGTAATGACGTTATATCATCTGTGATGACATCATTTCATCTTAAGACTTTGCATCCTCATAAGTTGACTTTGCTTCGTCTTATGTTGACCCCATTCGTCTGCGTTTGCTTTATGACATTCATCTGCTTCGCATTTGTCTGTTTTATAGCATTTGTCTGCTCCACCTTCATTTGTTTCACATTAATCTACCTTGTGGCATTCGTCTGTTGTTCCGCATTCATCCACTTGGTAGCATTCGTCTGCTCTGCCTTCGTCTGTTCCGCATTGGTCTCTCTTGTGGCATTCGTCTACTGCTCCGCATTCGTCTGCTCCACCTTCATCTGTTTCGCATTCGTCTGCCTTGTAGCATTTATCTACTATTTCGCATTCATCTACCTTGTGGCATTCATCTATTGTTCCACATTCGTCTGCTTAGTGACATTCGTCTGCTCCGCCTTTGTCTGTTCTACATTCATCTGCCTTGTGACATTCGTTTGTTGTTCCGCATTTGTCTACTCGGTAGCATTCGTCTGCTCTGCCTTCGTCTATTCTGCATTCATCTGCCTTGTGGAATTCGTCTATTGCTCCACATTCGTCTGCTTTTTGGCATTCGTCTACTCCATATTCATTTGCTTTATAGCATTCGTCTGCTCCTCCGCATTCTTCTGCTTCTCTGCATTCATCTGCTTTTCCACGTTTGTCAGCTTTTCCCCATTCGTCTGTTCCACATTCGTCTGCTCCGCATTCTTTTGCTTTGTAATCACTCGTCTGCTTTCTTTTTTCTCTATAGTTGATCCTTCGCTTCTTCTGTGCATTGTTCTTCTTAAAACGTTTGATCAAAGTGTTGACCTTCTAGATGATAGAATCCTTCATGAAAGTTGTAGATCTTGAAGTCCTCTTTCAAACCATCCATAGAACACCTTAATCTGATATCTATAGGGAAAGTTATGCTAATGGTCCTAAGATAGGTTCAATATGATTGAGGACAAAATCTTGTTTGATTCTTTCGGCCTTAAGCTTGTTATCCGACCTCCTAATGAGGTGAGTCTTGGACCAATAGATTCCTAACACATCTCTTTTCACCTGTCCATAGAAGTTTGTAGCTTTGGTGTTGATTTGAAAAGGATTGATTGAATCAAAGTAAAGGTATCGATTAGAGGGACATTTTTCTAGAAGAAAGTGTTATGTCAGAATGTTCAAGGGTACTGTTGGCAAGACACTTAAGCACAAAAGACATAAGGTATAAATGGAAGGAAAATTTGGACAATTCTTAATCATTAAGGGCATAATTGGAAGAAGAAGTGTTGTCTTGCATTTTAAGAAGAGAGAAGAATGACAATTGAAGAGAAAAAGAGAGAGTGTCATGAAGAAGAAAGAGAAATACAAAGAGAAAAAGAGAACGAGAGAAAGAAGAGAAAAACAAGCTAGGGTTTAACTTTTCTTAGTCTTCAAAAAGGGATTTTGGAGCTGTTCAAGAAGGGAAAAAAGGTAGAGGAAGAAAAGAGCTTCCCTTTGAGCCAAAGATCCCTTTATTTGGTGAATAATGAAGGTAAGATCATTTTAAATTTTTTGGATTTTTGGAAGGATTTTAGTTCATGAAGTTTAGAAAATGCTTGGATTTAAGCATTCTAGAATAAATTTTAGTGATTGTGCTTTGAGGAATTTTCAATTGAAAACCTTATTGAGTAGGATTTTGTTATTGTATAAAGGGATCAAAAGAGACAAGAGGAACAAGAGAAGAGGCATTTTGAGCAAGTCTATAAGCAAGGAAATCAAGGTGGGTACATATTTATAATAGAGTAAATAAGTCACTAATGTTTTCTTTGAACCAAAGAAGTTTAATGATTTCAATTGCATCATAAATGTGCATTTATTGCTCTTTAAATGATTTGAGAATATGCTGCATATTTTGGTATATGAATTTTGTTTAATCTATGAAAATGATTTCTGAAAGGATATCAAGTTTATGAAATCAAGTTTCGAAAATGTGCCATTTTTGACAACAAGTTTGCAAGTCATGAAATACATGTTATGTGGGTTTGTGGTGGTCCCCTAAGTTAAGTCACGTGCACTTTGACAAAAGACTTCTCCCGCCTGCTCGCTAGTGGCATGGAGCTCTTTCTTGGACTCCCATAAGTTCATGACTACATAAGACCATTATGTGGAAATGTATAATACGTCCTGTTTTTGGATCCACTCGAACCAATTTGATGTACTTATGTGCTTATGATATATGAACTAGTTGATGCATTTATGTTTGTAGTTTGAGATTTTGACTACATGATGAGAATTTTTTTTGAAACAAGTGCTTTATGAACTCAATGAGAAATTCTCTATGTCAATTAAATGGTTTTGCTTCTTTGTCCGTTATAAACTGTTATCCACGAGCTTTCAAGATCACCCCCTTTCTGTCCCATCTTCAAGTAATAGCTAAGAGATCAAGTAATCAAAAGCCTAAGGAAATTCTTCAAATTTGCTATTTTGTATTTTGTAATAAGCCAATGGTGTGGCTTTTGATATGTAAATAAAGTTTTTTTTCAAACTCCGTTGCTTTAGTAATGAAATGATAGATTGAAGTAGTTTCGATTGTATATGTTCATATTGACTTCCTTGTAGAATGGTTGAGTTGAAGTAATAAGTTTGTTTGATGTTTGACTGTTGTGGGCAATGCCACCCTTGTGAGAAGATGTCTAATAAAGGTTCATGGAAATAACCCTACAAGGAACCACACTCAAGTATTATGGTATTCTGAAATGTTGGATTCCGAAAATGGGATCCAACAATTATGGTATCAAAGCAAGAGTTGGGTTCCGAAACAGGGACCCAACAGTTGTTGTATTAGAGCAAGAGTTGGGTTCTGAAAACGGGACCCAACAGGTATGGTATCAGAGCAAGAGTTGGATTCCAAAAACAGGATCCAATAGTTGTGGTATCAGAGCTCAAAATTAGGATCTTACATAGGCAACTTTCGGAATATGTGTCAATCGCAAGAGCGATTGTTAAGAGTTCAGGCTAGGATTAGCGAGAAAAATAATGATCTGTAATGTGAGAAAATGAAAGTTTGAGGATATTTAGAAATAAGAAATATTACGTAATCTGATATGTTAGACATAGATTCAGTATTTATGTTTATGTTAGCAAGTATGGTGACGAAATTTGTTGTGAATGTGTGCTTGAATTGATATGGATGTGAAAATATTTTCATGAATTGACTGAGAAGGAATAGAGACATAGGTGGAAATGACAAGATTTAAGGTGAACAAGTAAAAAGGAATTGAAAGGTTGAACTTGGAATTGAAAACGATTGTTTAATTGATGTGATAAGAGTTATGATCCGGTATAAGACTGTGTTAGTGAATTCGATAGCAAAATTTTAAGACGGCCTTGCATTTATGCTTCTAAATTGATTATGAACGTGCGTATGGAAAGTGAAACAAATGATAGTGATATATGTAGAATTTCTCAAGGTTATGACGATCAGTTAGTAGGAGCACACATCTGATAATGTGGTTACATTGGTGAATAATGTGATTGAGTACATACGAGATCTATATTTGGATATGGTATAGGATTAAATGCATATGCTTCTTTTCTCATTAAGCTTTAATATCTTTTGATCATGTGTAGTGTGACAAAATTTGAAATTATTGAAATATCATGAATAGTTAACGTTGATCATACCGAGGTGTTAAGAATGGCTGAAATAGCATTGTGATGAACATAGCTAATTAATAAAAGATGTCTTAGATTAGTAATGTGATGTATGTGAGTATGTCAAGAAATATCAATATGATATGGTATTGGTGTTAATAGTCATTTGGAAGAAATAATTAAAGTGAAGAAGTTACTTGGGAGATTGAGGAAAACATGAGACCGTGTTACCGCCATTTGTTTGATCACTTAGGTAAGAATTTTGAGAATGAAATTCTTTAAGGGGGGAGAATTGTTGGACCCCAAACGTTTCTTAGAAGTTAGAGCTATTAAATGAGAAATTTTGGTGATTAGTCATGAGTAAAGATCAACTAAATGAAAAAAAAATTGAATTTAAAATGATAGAAAATAGTAAGGTAGAGAATGAGAATTGTGGATAGGCCCACATTTTGCTTGGGTGATTTAGTGGATAAGAGATTTTGAAATGGGAAGAATTAAGGTGAAAGTTAGAAGTAAATTGAAAGAAAAAAAATGAAGTTGAATATGTGTAGTAAGTTGATGAAGGATATGTATATATATGTATGTTCTGTTAATAGTGTTCACGATTAATCATGGACTATAATTTCTTTACGGATGATATTGATTCAAAATGGAGTTAAGAATGAGGAGTAAATGAAGTAGAAAAGGTAATCTTAGTATAAGTTGTGTTAAGGAAAGATTTTGGAACAAAATGGTTTGTTGATCTGGAAAATGTTCACTAAGTATGCTTCAGTCTTTTAGCCATAACGTTTTCTCTAGTTATCCAAATAAGATGATTCTTAATTTGGATTAAACTAGAAACGTATGGCTACATTTCTTATAAAGACATCGAATTTAAATTCTATCTTTAAGAATCTCAAAATTGTCATGAAGTTAAGAATTAGGTGCAGCACATTGGTGGATGAATGTAAATTCGTGTTCTGACTTCAGGGGAAATTCTGGATTGATCTAGATAGATTTAGACAAAGTTATCTTCTTGAGAGTTGTAGATCTTTTTGTTATCTTTCCAATCGGTATATAGTATGAAATATTTGGGAATAGGAGACAAAATGTATGGTCTTTATAAGAGTTGCTTAGTTTGGAAAGGTGTAAAGTCTGTAAAGACGCTTCATCTGTGATGACATCATATCGTCTGGGATGATGCCATATCATCTGCGAAGATGTATCGTCTGTAAACATGATTCGTCTGTAAAGACGCTTCATTTGTAATGCCATCATATCATCTGTGATGACATCATTTTGTCTTAAGACTTTGCATCGTCTTAAGTTGACTTTGCTTCGTCTTAAGTTGACCTCATTTGTCTGTGTTCATTTTGTGGCATTCGTCTACTCCACATTCGTCTGCTTTATAGCATTCGTCCACTCTGCCTTCATCTGTTCCGCATTCATCTACCTTGTGGCATTTGTCTGCTGTTCCGCATTAGTCCGCTTGGTAGCATTCGTCTGCTCCGCCTTCGTATGTTCCTCATTCGTCTGCCTTATGACATTCATCTGCTGTTCCACATTCGTCTGCTCTGCCTTTTTCTGTTCTGCATTCATCTACCTTGTGGCATTCTTCTATTGTTCTGCATTCGTCTGCCTTGTGGCATTCGTCTGTTGTTCCGCATTTGTCTGCCTTGTGGCATTCGTATGTTGTTCCGCATTCGATTGCTGGGTGGCATTCTTATGCTCCGCCTTTGTCTATTCCGCATAGGTCTGCCTTGTGGCATTCGTCTACTGTTCTGCATGTGTCTGCTTGGTAGAATTTGTCTGCTCTGCCTTCGTCTGTTCCGCGTCAGCCTTGTGGCTTTCGTCGGTTAACCAATCTCTAAGATGTTTAAATTCTGGATGGAAGTTGTGTATAGTATGCTGATTTGGACAAGACCAGTCCGAAAATGTTTGAAGTATATCTTTCAAATCACTGAACCAAATTGAATGATTTTGTTGTCATTAGAAACGTAAGACAGTGAGGAACATTTTTCTAGAAGAAAGTGTTATGTCAGAATGTTCAAGGGTACTATTGGCAAGACACTTAAGCACAAAAGACATAAGGTATAAATGGAAGGGCAATTTGGACAATACTCAATCATTAAGGGCATAATTGGAAGAAGAATTGTTGTCTTGCATTTTAAGAAGAGAGAAGAACGAAAATTGAAGAGAAAAAGAGAGTGTCATGAGGAAGAAAGAGAAATACAAAGAGAAAAAGAGAAGGAGAGAAAGAAGAGAAAACAAGTTAGGGTTTAACTTTTCTTAGTCTTCAAAAAGGGATTTTGGAGCTGTTCAAGAAGGGAAAAAGGTAGAGGAAGAAAAGAGCTTCCCTTTGAGCCAAAGATCCCTTCATTTGGTGAAGAATAAAGGTAAGATCATTTTAAATCTTTTGGATTTTTGGAAGGATTTTAGTTCATGGAGTTTAGAAAATGATTGTGTTTAAGTATCCTAGAATAAATTTTAGTGATTGTTCTTTGAGGGATTTTCAATTAAAAACCTTATTGAGGGGGATTTTGTTATTGTATAAAGGGATCAAAAGAGGCAAGAGGAACAAGAGAAGAGGCATTTTGAGCAAGTCTATAAGCAAAGAAATCAAGGTGGGTACATGTTTATATTAGAGTAAATAAGCCACTAATGTTTTCTTTGAATCAAAGAAGTTTAATGATTTCAATTGCAGCATAAATGTGCATTTATTGCTCTTTAAATGATTTGAGAATATGCTGCATATTTTGTATATGAATTTTGTTTGATCTATGAAAATGATTTCTGAAAGGATATCAAGTTTATGAAATCAAGTTTCGAAAATGTGCCATTTTCGGCAACAAGTTTGCAAGTCATGAAATACATGTTATGTGAGTTTGTGGTGGTCCCCTAAGTTAAGTCAAATGTACTTTGACAAAAGGCTTCTCCCGCATGCCCGCTAGTGGCATGGAGCTCCTTCATGGACTCCCATAAGTTCACGGCTACACAGGACCATTATGTGGAAATGTGTAGCACCCCACTCCCGCAATGACGCGAACTCGACATCGATGGTGATATCCGAGTCCGTGCCCCGCGAGGGTGGTGTGCTAAAGCACTCAATCACTCGAAAATCGGTACTTTTTTTTCACAACACAATATGCAGAAGTCCATAATCAAATAAGGCATAAGCCCTTTTCAACATATAATGGAATTTACAAAATTCCCATATGGCCATTTGGGCCCTTTAATAATTACAAAACACTTGAGTCATTTCAAAATACAAATTTATACAAAAGTTGCGGAATATTCACTTCAGTACAAAATAAATAAATGAAATGCAGACGCGAACTGATCCCGACCTCTATCCTTCACTTGAAAGCTGTAGGTATACTCCCGTTTGCTTAACGGGGTATTCTTCTGAGTCCTAAAAAATATTTGCAAATTTTGAATGAGTTTTGCGAACTCAGTGAGTGACCATCATCGATGGCTCACCCAATCACATAACATATACGTCACATATCATACTTTATTTCACATTTCACATTATTGTACATTCACTACACTTAATCATTCATATTTTGCATATGCAATGCACATGAGACTCACTTTTCATTTGTTACTTTGTTGTGACCGAGTGCCTGAACTGTCCCATATAGGGCTCATTAAGCATTAAAGGCGTCTTAGGGGTAGGAGAGCCCTCTGGGTATGCACTACTTCCCTTCGAGCTCGAGGCTCTTTTCTTTCACTCGTTGAGCTTTAAGCCCTGATCGGTGGCTACTCTGGTCACAACTACCATTATATTTCATGCATTCATGCAATGGAATGCATGATTCATATTTGCATGCTCTTATTCAGTCACATTCACTTGTCATCGGACTGTAGTCCGGCATTCAACATGTAGTTGGGAATTTACACTTTCACTTGCATGCAATTGAACATTCAGAAAACATTTAGCAATCACTTCATTATCTCATACATGTAACACAATCATTGGACCTTTTGTCCGGCATCCAACACAAATAATTACATTCATATAAGCATTCAGTAGTCAATTTATACAAAATGAAACAAAGCAAATAATAAAATGAGACCATCTCGGTCTACTCATAGTACGCTCCAAAATAGCAGTTGCTTCCAAATTCTGGATGCGCCTGTATGCAGATGTTTAACCTGCACATCACAATT
>JAOTAX010141974.1:0-16588 GCA_025629825.1 Erythroxylum guanchezii | reverse complement strand
TACAATTTTTTTCATGTGCAAATAAATTCACTATTCATGTATAAGTGTATGGCATATTATGCATGAGCATAAAGAAGTATTTTTAAGCCTCTCATAGATCACTCACATTTACCATTCTAACCCTCCCACAAATAATGGGATCTTACATCCAGGATTTCAGTAAGACAGACTTGGATCTTTGGAGAACAAAATGGACAAGTTAATAGATTTTTTGGGGTTCAAACTGGAAAATCAAGAAGAGAACCAAAAGATGATGTTTTCAAGCCAATAGGAAAGTCAGAAGAGGATGGAGGCAAAGTTTGATCAGATTGTGAAGAACCATGCCTCATCCATCCACAACTTAGAGGTACAGGCAGGTCAACTTACTAATGATATGTCTTCTAAAAGTGCAAGTAGCTTACCAAGCAATGTCGAGACCAACCTAAGGGAACAATTGAAGGCTATCACAATTCGAAGTGGCAAGCAGATGAAGGAACCAAGCGTGCAAAAAGATTGCCAAGAAAAAAGAAAAGGTAGGGAGATTCGAGAAGAGAAAGAAGAAGAGAGGCCTTATGTACCACCCCCACCTTACAAGCCTAAACTTCTGTATCCACAAAGGGTGAGGCAACATCAAGTGGACACTCAGTTTTTCAAGTTTTTGGGGAAATTTAAGAAGCCTCAGATTAACTTGTCATTGGTGGAAGCTTTGAAGTGCATGCTCAAGTCTGCGAAGTTTCTAAAAGACATACTGACACACAAACATACTTGGGAGGACAACCAGATGGTCACTTTGACGAAGAATTATAGTTCGATTATCTCAAGCACGATGCCTTCAAAACTACAAGATCGAAGGAGTTTTATGATTCCTTGTGATGTTGGTGACTTTGAATTTTCTAAATGCTTATGTGATTTAGGTGCAAGCATTAACTTGATGCCTTTGTTTGTTTTCAAGAAATTGGGACTAGGAGAGGTCAAGCCAACATCCATGCTAATTCAACTTGCGGATCAATCGATCAAGAGACCTTATGGAGTTGTAGAAGATATGTTAGTAAAAGTAGACAAATTTATTATTCCTGTTGATTTTGTGGTATTGAATTTTGAAGCTAATAAATATTGTCCATTAATTTTGGGTAGGCCCTTTATGAATAATGGTAGGGCATTAGTTGATGTGCATGAGGGAAAACTTGTTTTGAGGATTGGTGATTAACAGGCTGAGTTTAATATGTCTAAATCTTTGAAGAAATCGATGGATGGTAATATGTGTATGAAGATTAATGTTGTGGATGAATGTGTGAGGGAGGTTGAAAAGGAAGTTATTAAAGATACTGAAGTGCATAAGGATGAGAGTGTGAGAGAAGAGGATTTATGTAAGGAAGTTGAGTTATAGAAGTTAGAGAGAACAGGTACACCTATACTACCTTCCATCGTTAAACCCCTTACTTTAGAGCTTAAACCCTTACCTTCTCATTTGAGACACACCTTTTTAGATAAAAAACCATACCCTACCCATCATTATCTCAAACCAATTAGATATTAAGCAAGAAGATAAAGTGGTGGAGACCATTAGGAAAAGGATGAGAGCTATAGGGTGGAAAATTTCTGATATTAAGAGGATTAGCCCTAACGTGGCAATGCATAGGATTAACCTAGAAGAAGGGTGTAAAACTGTGAGAGAACGACAGAGAAGGTTAAATCCAAACATGCAAGAGGTGGTGAAGAAGGAGGTAATAAAGTTATTGGATGTAGTGATTATTTATCCTATTTCAAATAGTGAGTGGGTGAGTCTGGTACAGTGTGTGCCTAAGAAGGGAGGTATGACAGTGATGGAAAATGAAAAAGGTGAAACGATTTCTACTAGGACCATCACAGGTTGGAGAGTATGTATTGATTACCAGAAGCTTAATTTGGCCACCACGAAAGATCACTTCCCTTTACCTTTTTTGAAGCAAATGATTGAGAGGGTGGCCAGCCATGCATTTCACTATTTTCTTGATGGGTATTCAGGGTACAATCAAGTGGTTATATACCTATAGGATCAGGAGAAGACTACTTTCACTTACCCTTATGGGACTTTTGCTTATCGGAGGATGTCGTTCAGTTTATGTAATGCACCTGCCACATTCCAAAGGTGCATGATGGTCATATTCGTGGACTTCAATGAGAATTTCATAGAGGTATTTATGGATGATTTCTTTATCTTTGAAAATTCTTTTGATTATTGCTTATTGAATTTAGACAGAGTGCTTCAAAGATATGAGGAGTCTCATCTAGTCTTGAACTAGAAAAAGTGTCACTTCATAGTCCAAGAGGGAATTGTATTGGGCCATAAGATCTCTTGCAAGGGGATTAAAGTGGATCGAGCTAAGACCGAAGTAATTGAAACGCTACCACCTCCCAAGGACACTTTTAACAGGTTGAAGAAGGCACTCATATCAGCACCCATTCTGGCGTCGCCAGATTGGTCTCTTCCTTTTGAAATTATGTGTGAAGCAAATGATCATGTCATTGGTTATGTCCTTGGTCAGTGGAAGGAAAAGAGGTTGTACGCCTTCTATTACACAAGCAAGACTTGACGGGAGCACAACTGAATTACACAACTACGGAAAAGCAGTTTCTTGCTGTGGTATTTGTATGTGAGAAGTTTTGTTCTTATCTTTTAGGCTCGCATGCCATTTTTTTCATAGATCATGCAGCATTGCAATATCTTTTTGCAAAGAAGGATGCCAAGGCTAGGCTTATCTAGTGGGTACTTCTGCTCTAAGAATTTGACATTGAGATTAAAGATAAGAAGGGAACAAAAAATGTTATAGCGAACCACCTCTTGAGACTCGAAGGAGTTCACCATAAAGAAGAAGAGGAAATTAAGGAGAGCTTTCCTGATGAGGCTATAATGATGGTAGATAATCATTTTCATCTGTGGTTTGCAGATATTGCAAACTACCTCTCAGGTAGTATTATTCTTTCCGATCTTTCTTATCAACAAAGGAAATAGTTTGTATTTCAATGTTCTCGTTATATTTGGGATGAACCTGTATTTGATAAGATATGTGCTAATAGTGTGATTCACAGGTGTATTCTTAAAGATGAAATGCCTGAAATTTTGATGCAATTTCATAGTTCACATTAAACAGGGCATTATGGAGCTAACAAGACTGCAACCCGAATTTTAGAGTGTAGATTCTATTGGGCAACCTTGTTCAAGGACGCTCGAGACTTTATGCGAAAATGTGATAGGTGTGAAAGAGTGGGTAACATATCAAAGAAGGATAAATGTCATTTTCAAACATCATTGAGTTAGAGATATTCGATGTGTGGGGATTGGACTTCATTGGACCATTCCCATCCTCTTCATTTAACACTTACATGTTAGTTTGAGTTGACTATGTTTCCAAGTGGGTTGAAGTTGTAACTACTCTAACTAATGACGACAAAGTGGTTCAAAAGTTCATTAAGAAGATCTTTAAGAGATTTAGGGTGCCCAGAGCGGTTATAAGTGATGGAGGGAGCCATTTTTGCAAAAAACCATTTGAGGCTCTTCTGAAAAGATACAATGTTCATCATAGAGTGGAAATTCCTTACCAACCTCAAACCAGTGGTCAAGTGGAGGTGGTAAACAGAGAGCTGAAGAAGATTTTGGATAAGATAGTGAGCACATCAAGAAAAGATTGGGAGTTGAAGCTAGATGAAACCTTATGGGCTTATAAGACAGCTTTCAAGACACCTATAGGAACTACTCCATATAGAATTGTGTATGGCAAGGCCTGCCATTTACCTTTGGAGTTAGAGCATCAGGCCTATTGGGCAATTAGGAAGTTGAACATGGATTGGAAGCTTACTGGTGAGAAAAGATTGTTATAACTTGAAGAATTAGAAGAATTGAGGTTTGACGCTTATGAAAATGCTAAGTTGTATAAGGAAAGGACAAAGAAGTGGCATGATGTTCACATCAAGAAGAAGGAGTTCAAGAGTGGGGACTTAGAGCTTTTGTTCAATTCACAACTTTGATTATTCATGGAAAGCTCAAGTCAAGATAGAGTGGACCCTTCAAGGTTATTCAAGTGTTTCCCTATGGAGCTTTGGAGTTGGAAAATGACAAGGGTGAAGTATTCAAGGTCAGTGGGCATAGATGCAAGCCATACTATAGAGGGACATACTCACAAGAAAGGGAAGTCATCTCTTTCCTTTCGTTTACTCCTTCATGAATACATGTGAAATGGTCAAGATAATGACCTTAACTTACCATGTTTACCTTTCTTTTGCTTGCTTTTGCTTACTTGTGTGTTTGATTTTTTTGGTTTTAATTATGTCTGGTTTGAATTATGTTTGAGTTTTAACTTGTTTTCTTTCTAAATTTCTTGTTGGTTAGTTGATTTTGATGTGTTGGTATGTTGAGTGAATGTTGGGAATGCATGCTAAGCTTAGAAGAAGGCTAAGAAGTTGGAAAAGTTGGACGATCCATGATCGTGGGAAATGGGTTAATTCCCACGATCGTGGGAATTGAAGGCTTTCCAGAAACTTTCTGGAGTCTTAACCCACGATCATGGAAATGGACCCATTTTCCATGAGCGTGGGAAGGCTCTCCAAAACGTTTGTAGAGCCTTAACCCACGATCGTGGAAATCCCATTCCCACAATTCTGGGATCCTTCGATAGAAACTTTTTAAACTCTTTTCTTCATCTTTCTTCACTTTCCCACTTTTTCTCTCTGCAACCGACTCTCTCATTAACCCTAGCTTTGAAATCTTTCATTTTTCTCCCAAACTTTGGTACTTTCTTCATCTTTTCCATCATTAATCACTTCTTTTACACTTATTTCACAATACACCATCAAGAATACAAGGATTTGGTGAGTTCTTATTTCCTTCTCTCTCTAAAACGTACTCACTCTCTCTTTTGCCTATTTTTATAGATTTTTCTTCTTCAATGGCTCCAAAGAAGATTATCGCTCGGAAACCCATCAGCCAATTGTGTCAACAAGTCTCCAGTGAAGGTAAAACCGATATAGCGGTAAATTTTTGTGCCCCATTCCTAATTTTTTCGGACGATGAAGGTATACGATTTCATGGCTTTAAAGATAGAGAATTATTGCCTCCCCGACACTTTGATTTTGAATTGTTAGAAACTCTAGCTTTGAGAAGTAATATTGAATGTTTAGTTGCAAATATTGGTTAGGGTCGTTAATTTGTGATGTAACCATATACCCCATAAGGACTGTTGAATTTTTTACCATTATGCATTATAATCCTAAAATGGATACATTTTGGTTTAGAATAGGAGGTCATGTTTATAAGCTTGATTATATAGTCATTCGTGCACTTTTTATTAAACACTAAAATTTTAGATGATCATGATGACTTCTATATGGATGACTATAAGTAAAGCCTTATAGGTGAAAACACGTTTGATTTTAGGAATGCATCAAAAACCTTAATTCGTAGCATAGAGCTTTTACTGCTTCACAAATTTACGTGCTTAATTGTTTTTAATAAAACTGAAAGCAATAAGTGTTCTACTAAAGAACTTTTCTTTCTTTGGTGCATGGATCGCAAAGTTAAAATAAATGCCCCGTATCACATTTTTAAATCTATTGTGAGTTGCATTAATAAGAAAAGCTTATATTTTGGTATGACTTAAATTGTCACTTTGGCTTCGTTTTATCATCTTGATGTGGATACTTTGCATACTGCTAATCATGATGTGTTTAATGTATCATATTTAAGACGCCCTGAAACTTTGGAGCTCCATAAATCCTCAGACTCGTACTGCTGTCAAGAACAGGAAGGGTAAGAATGCAACCACATAGCAACCATCCACCTCTTAGGCACCACTGGAGCCTCAAGAAGAAGCAGTCAAAGAGGAACCAACAACAACAGCAAATGTTGGTCGGTTTCAGCAAATTCTTAATCAGATGGCTACAAATCAGCAACAAATGATATTGTAAATCAATGAGCTCGACAACCACGTGCAACAAGTACACAAGGAGCAGCGGTATATAAAGAAGAAGTTCCTAAAGTTCTTCCAGGAAAAGAACATTGAAGTCTCATCTCCTACACCTTCACCAACTCAATCTCCATAAGCCTTCTTACCCTTCACTGTTTATATTGTTTTATTTACTTTGTTAGTTGTGTTATTTGTTTGCTTGGTTGATGTTGTGTTTGATATCTTGATTTCATTTTATGGTTGCCTTGTCACATTGACGACAACGTGCTATCCAAGTGTAGGGAGGTGACATTTTCTTTGTCAATTGCATCGTTTAAATTTGTTTATTTACAGTTTAGGATGCATGTTTTAGGCATATTAGGTTGTTGTTTGATGTTGTGTTGTGTTAAGCAATGGAACCACACTTGAATCATTTTTTATGTGTTTTGCCATGAGATTCTATCATATTAGTTGGAATAAGATTGAATGCATGCTTGAACTTGAATTAGGCTACTTGAGTAGAGAGTGAATCATGGTGAGTCATAAAAGGTAGTTGGTTGCACAAGCTTACTCAAAATGTGAAATTTGAGCAATGAGGTAGTGTAGAGATGTATAATGAATTTTCATTTGAACCAATATGAGGATTGAGCTTATATGACTCCATTTATGGGCATCTTATTTCTTTAAGTGTGAGATACCCCTTTAGGTTACTACCTTCAGAAATTGCTTTGAACCGGTTTGAGTGTACTAGATGCATGTTTCCAATTATAATCTACATATAATCATTTTAGAGTAGAATTAATGTATTAGCAAGCTTATCGTCGTGTAGTTTCCTATAAGAGCTTGAGCAAAACACTAACCATCAAACACTTGAGAGAAATGAGTGAAACCGTGAGGAAGATTCATTTTGTATTTATACTTATCTTTGAGGGATGGTGCCATAAATTGAGTTTGCGTGTGTACACTAATGAAAAGTAGTCATGACATGTGTAATAGCTTGACATTTGAGTTGGCCAAAATTTGAAGGATTGCATGCTTTAATCTTTGTGAAAATGAAGTGATGGAATTGATTAGTTGAGTTTGATTTTGCTTAAGGACAAGCAAGGATTTAAGTATGGGGAAGTTGATAGTTGTGCATTAGTATATGTTTTTCTAAGTATTTGGTATGTGTTTCTTGCATGATAGGTTAGTATTAATATGTTTTAGGACTTTATTTGTGTGTTTTTGTTTAGTTTGATCTTCATGGTTGTTTTTTTCGTGTTTGACATTGGATTAGGGTAGGAATTGATCATTTTGGTGTAGGAATGGAGGGTGGACACCTTTGTGATTGAGTTAGGGACCAAGAGAAGAGAAGAGAAGTGGAGCTACTGAAAAACAAGAACCCACGATCATGGAAAAGGGCATGTTTTCCACGATCGTGGGAAATCTATGGAGAAAGTTTCTGTTAAGTTAACCCATGATCGTAGGAAGCACAAGTATAATTCCCACGATCGTGGGAACTGGAAGTCGAAGAGACATGCAGGTTTCATGTATTTTTTTAGGTTTTTGTGACTTTATAAGACATAGAATCCCGATAGTTTCCAAAGGGTTGTGGAACTTACTTTCTGGAGCCAAAAGATAGATTGAGAGCCTAGAGATAAGGGGAGATTAAAGGTTTCATTCCCAATTGGGCAAATAGCATCCCATCATCCAGATTTTCCAAATTGGGCAAAGAAGAGGAGGAGCTACTCCATCCAGTCTTTTTTCAATTTCTTTCTCTTCTAGCATGTTTATCATGGATTATTTGATTGTTAGGGATGTTATGGATATTATGATTCGCTAAAATAATTTTTAGGGTTTGTTGTTGAACTATTTGTGAACCTTTGGTTATTGATTTAATGATATACATGTTCGTGATATTTATTGTGCTTAAACCTTGCAATAAATCGAGAGAGTGAGCTTGGTATTCTGTGTTAATTATACAACGAGAGTTATGGATTAACAGACCTATAAATAACAAGTTATTAATTTATTAGGAAGAGATTCCAATAGATCAATACGATGCCGATAAGATAGCTTCATATTTAGTTGAATGTTTAGGAAAGGTTTTGCACATCAAGAGCTCCCAAAGTTATTTCTAATTTATTTAACTAGTGACATTTAGTTACACCTTGAGAGAGGGTAGCAAGAATTTTAGGAAATCTTGAGCCAAGCATAAATTGAATTAAGTAATCAGAGGGGAAGAAATAGGGATAATGACAAATCCTAATGTTTAATCTTGATTTTCTCTAAGTCTTAGTTTACGATTTTGGTTTAGGTTGTATTGTTTCCTGTTACTTTTGGTTTCTCTTTATTTCACTTATCTTTTTAAATTCGATTGAAATGATTTCTTAAACAAAGAATAACCTGAATTAGGTGGTGCCTAAGCACATTCCCCGTAGGATCACATTCCCCGTAGGATCGATATCCGCTTGCAACTACAAGTATAACCCGTATACTTGTTGTTTTAAGCGTAAGACTGGTAGTGTGTTTTACATTCAACATGGTTATTGAGGAAAACAAGGTTTAGTGTAAAATAACGTCATTTTATTTTTAAAGAAATAAAAGCATAAAGTAATGTCATTTTACTAGTATTGACCTTAGACTGAGTCGAGTCCAAGCCCAAATGCCTCCACTAGATATTGGTTTAATTGCTAGACCCCACTTTCGGAGCCCAGCATTCAAAGCTATAAACTGAAACAATCTTATTGCAAATTTTCTTAAATAATTAACGCATATGCGGAAAATCGATAATCAAATCAGCCCGATTTTTTTAAAATAATTTCAGTCACAAAAGATACAAACATTATTGAACACATCAAAGTTTCAGTAATCGCTTAGGCCCATTACGAGCACAATGCTTGTTTTCATAATATCTTTACATTTCAAAAACCACCCCTTTGGCTTATTACAAAAATACACAATACAATTGAATGCTTATGCTTAAAAATGATTCTAGATACCAAAAATTTCTGAACTAATTTAATTAAAAAAGTCTTTATTCTTGATGTTTGCCAAACTTTGCAAGGATCAATGTTGCTCTGCTTTTTCTTCACCTGCGGTGTGGAAGGTAATGGGGTAAGCTGCAAAGCTTAGTGGCTTAGATATTTATAGCCATGGGAAATGAGCCATACAATTAAGGCACATAGACATATATATAAATGTAACAAAGTATATACATATATCCCATTTGATCTAGCAATTTTAGCTCAAAAATTCATAATTCAAAATGTCATCACATAGAACATCTCATGAAGATTCATCCATCAAAACATGACACTCAATTATGCATTATACTTGAAAAATCAAATATACAATGCACAAACAAATGGCTCAAGGGTTCCATGGAAACAAAATGGAGAAACCGAAGTTTACACCATGAACAAAATGAGTCCATTTTCGGAGCTCATATGCCACAAGCAGGTAGCTGGGAGAAGGCTCTTATCAACGTGCACGTGACGAACAAAATGGTTCCACTCTCGGCCAAACAGAAGCACATAATCATGCTCAAAATCATTTTATCAAAAGCTCAAATCATTTCATCATACTTTCATGCTTTTCATTTATACAAAATGTCGTGAAATCTTTCAAACCATAACATGATCAAAGTCACAATTCAATTATATCAAAATGTCATACATCTTTCAAGGTATGACATAAAACACATCATAGCAATTCACAATTTAGCAATTCAAGCATATACACACACATAGGCAAAATGCCCATTTACACAATAACCATAAATATATTACCCACCTAATTTGCTTGCAAAAATCCAAGTCAAGGTTGTCTTTCCCCTTGCTCTTGGGTAGGATTCTCTTGGTTCCCTAAAACAAATCAAGTCTCATTCAATAGGAATCCCACAATGCAAAATCACTCAGATGGGTTCTAGAATACTTAAACCTAAGCATTTTCTAAACTCCATGAACTAAAATCCTTCCAAAATCTAAAAGATTCAAAATGATCTTACCTTCATTCTTCACCAAATGGAGGGATCTTTAGCTCAAAGGGAGCTCTTCTCTTCCTCTACCTTTTACGCTCATTAAACAGCTCCAAAATCTCTCTTGAAGACTAAGAAAAATTAAACCCTAGCTTGTTTGTCTTCTTTCACTCTTTCTCTTCTTCTCTTCGTATTTCTCTTTTCTTCATGACACTTTTTCTTTTTATCTTAAATTTTCGTTCTCCTCTCTTCCTAAATGCAAGACAACACTTATTCTTCCAATTATGCTCTTAATGATTGAGAATTGTCCACTTTGTCCTTCCATTTATGCCTTATGTCTTTTTATGCTTAAGTGTCTTGCCAACAATACTTTTGAACATTCTGACATGACTCTTTCTTCTAGGAAAAAAAATGTTCTCCATTGTCATAAGTTTCTAATGACACCAAAATCTATTTGGTTCAGAACTTTAAAAATATTGTCCCAAACATTTTCGAACTATTCTTCTATCGAAACAATACACTATACTTAAATTCCTCCCATTCAAACTCTACCGATACCCTTATCTTGATTCAATCAATCCTTTTTCAAAACAACATCAAAAGCTATAACTTTCATGGAAAGGTAGAAAAATGTAATCGGAATTTATTGGTACAAGATTCACCTCATTTGGAGGTCGGATGTCAAGCTATGGCATCAAACATGATTTTCATCTTCAATCATGCAGAACCTATTTCGGGACAAATGGCATAACTCTCTCTATAGATGTCGGATTAAAATCATCTTAGGACGGTTTCAAAGAGGACTTTGAGATCTAAAACTTTCAACAAGACTTGAAAACAAATTCTATCGTCTAGAGTGTCAAACTTGGACCAGAAGATGTTCTGGTCAATATAAGATGAAGCAGAAAGTCAACCTAAGATGAAAGGTGAGACGAATTGAGAAAAACAAACGAAGCACAAAGCAAACGAAGCGAAAAACAGAAGAATCAAAAAGCAGACGAAGAAAGGAGCAGACGAAACAAAGAGCAGGCGAACCAAAGAGCAGAAGAAGCAAAAGGTAGATGAAACAAAGAGCAGACGAAGCAAAGAGTAGACGAAACAAAGAACAGATGAAGCAAAAAGCAGACGAAGCAAAGAATAGACAAAGCAAAAAGCAGATGAAACAAAGAACAGACGAAGCAAAAAGCAGGCGAAGTAAGAACAGACAAAGCAAAGAGCAAACGAAACAAAGAATAGATGAAGCAAAGGGCAGATGAAACAAAAAGCAGACGAAGCAAAGAGCAGACAAAACAAAGAATAGACGAAGTAAAAAGTAGACAAGGCAAAGAACAGAAGAAGCAAAAAACAGACAAAAAAAAGAACAGATAAAGCAAAAAGCAGACGAAGCAAAGACCAACGAAAACAGACAAAGCAAAAAGCAGACAAAGCAAAGAACAGACGAAGAAAAGAGCAGACGAAATAAAGGACAAACGAAGCAAAAAGCATACAGAGCAAAGAGCAGACGAAACAAAGAACAGACGAAGCAAAAAGCATACGAAGCAAAGAATAGACGAAGCAAACAGCAAATGAAACAAAGGGCAGACAAAACAAAGTTAACTTAAGATGAAGCAAAGTCAACTTAAGATGATGTAACTCTTAATACGAAGCAAAGTCAACTTAAGATGATATGACGTCATCATAGACAATACGTCTCTACAGACGATATGATGTCATCACAGACGATATAATGTCATCACAAATGATACATCCTTACAAACGATACATCCTTACAAATGATATGATGTCATCACAGACGATACGTCTCTACAAACGATACATCTTTATAGACGATACATCCTTATAGATGATGCATCCTTACAGGCAATATGACGTCATCATAGACAATACGTCTCTATAGACGATATGACGTCATCATAGACAATACGTCTTTACAGACAATACATCTATGCTCCTAGGCATCTCCCCTTATAAAGACTATAACTTTTAACTACGTTGCCCAAAAATTACATATCTTTTTAACTCCGTTGTCTAAAAATTACATATCTATCATCGACTTACTACACATATTCAACTTTATTTTTTCTTTCATTTTACTTCTAACTTTCACCTGAATTTTTCTCATTTCATAACCTCTCATCTACCCAAAAGCACCAAAGCAAAACATGAATCTATCCACACTTCTCATTTACTACTTTAATCTTGTCCATCATCCTAATTCAAAAATTTTCATCATTTGTTCTTTACTCATAACTAATCACCAAAATTTCTCATTTAATAGTTCTAACTTCGAAGAAACGTTCGGGATCCAACTTTAATATGGATTCAAATGATTATAAAAAGGATGAAAAAAGTGAGGATAAGCCCAACAAAACACAGTCTACTAAAGCCCAAGTGAAAGAGAAAGAATCCTTGATGTTTGAGGATCATAGGAACAAGTCTCTTACTTTATAAAATAAGCATATAGTCCTTTGCTATCTATTAATCTTAGTTTCAAAGCTTTGTCAGTTTGCTAGTATTGTTGCATAGTGGGAAGGCTCGAAATTAACTAAAATGCATATTAAGGAATGCTAGTATATGGTTAGAGAAAAATGTGTTTAACCCATTTCTCTTAGCTAGTCTATTGATCCTAGAATTAATTGATTATCACTACAATGGATTATATACTACACCATTATTTCTGGGTAAGTTTCAAAATATCAGTATACTTATAAATTCTTGCATCCTTCGGAAGGGAGGAAAAGTTGTTAGAATATGACTAAATTCCCTCATTGTGTTCTTTGGATGATGTCGTACTAGGTTGTTAGGATCATGAGCAAGTTTTTCTCTCTATTGTACAACAATTTGGGTTCTCCTTACTTTTTTTTTATTATCTGACATCCAAAAGCACAATACAAGACGTAGTTGGCATAATATGTACTTTTATTGTGTAACAGGATTTTTGTTGTCTTTTCTATTTTTTATCCTTCTCACCTTTGTACCTTTAGAATGTAGCTAGACATTGTTGTCATTCTCAGTTTTGCATATATAATCCTATGAGACTTATTTTAGGTGGGGGAAAATGTTCTTAGCCTTTATGAGAGAATAGAGAAAGTTCTATGAGAGTTTCTAAACACCTTGTTCTCGATTTTGAACATAATGAAATTGGTTCTTCACTCTGTGGCTTTTTCTCCCAACACTCGGGATTCCCATGTAATTTTTATGTTATATAAATTCTTGTTTTCTTATTTTTGGCTCCTTTTGAATGTGTTTTACATTTATTCTTTACAAATTGGTATCAAAGCCTAGTTAATCTCAATTAAGGAGTAGTTCACTATGTCAACTATCACTAAGTTTGACATTGAGAAATTTATGGAAAGATTAGTTTTACAATTTGGAGTGTGCAAATGAAGGTTGTTCTTACACAATATGGATTGGAGAAAATCTTGAATGGAAAATCTAAGTAGCCAGACACTATAAGTGATGAACAATGGGAGGACCTCGATGATAATGCCCTTTCGCCCATCAGTTATGCATTTCCTGAGAATTTTTGCACCACTTAATCAATGAAACCACAATGGCTGGATTGTGGTTGAAATTGAATCACTTCACATGATTAAGAGCCTCGTCAATAAGCTCTATCTTAAGGAAAAAAAATTTCACCATTCAAACGCAAGAAGGTACTTTTGTCCAAGCTCACCTAGATGAGTTCAATTATATCTAGATTGACCTTGAAATTTTTGATGTAAATATTGATTATGAGAATAAAGTTGTGCTGCTTGTTTGCTCACTTCCCCCTTCATATAGTCATTTTAAAGAAATCATGTTGTATGACAATCATGATACCTTATGCTTTAATGATGTTAAAACAAACTAGATATCTAAGAAAAAATTTGACATTTAAATTTTATCAATGCCTCAAGGTGAAACTTTGATTGTTAGGGGAGAGGACCGTGAGAAGGAAAATAACAGTAAGAATTAAAAAAAAGGTAGGTCAAAATCTAGAAGCAAAAATTAGAGTAAAACATGTCATTATTGTAAGAAGCAAGGGCATAAGATTTCTATGTGCTATAAGTTGACAAATAAAAATGGGAGAGAAGAGAAGGCCAAAAGTAAGCAAAAGAAAAAGTCTGTTGAGGCTATTATTGACATAGATTTTGAGGGTAATGTTGTTTTAGCTGTTGACATTGAGCAAAGGTCAAAAACAAATGGATAATGGATTTGGGATGTACGTATCATATGAGTCCTTATAAGGACTAGTTTTCAACCTATGAGTCATATGATGGTGGTTTTGTTTTCATGGGTAATAATTCTTAGTGTAGGCTTATTGACAAAGGTGCAGTCAAGATTTAAACATATGATGGTGTCATTCATACCTTGATCGAAGTCAGACACGTCCCTAATCTAAAAGAAATCTCATCTCTTATTGCAAGTACTCCACTTAAGTTGGAGTTCTAAAGGTAAGTAAAGGAACTTTTATGATACTAAAAGGTACTCATTGTGGTAGTCTGTATGTTTTGCAAGATTCTACTATTAAAGGCTTAACAGTAGTTGTATCCTCTCCTCTCCACTCTGATGTAACCAAACTTTGGGACATGAATTTGGGTCGCGTGGGTAACAAAGGCAAGTCAATTTTAAGCAAGCGTGGTTTTTTGGACGACTAAAACACTACTAATATTGATTTTTGTGAACATTGTGTTTTTGGAAAACAAAAGAAATTTTTTTTGTAGGTCTTTATAGGAATAAAAGCACGCTTGATTACATTCATTCTTATCATTAGGGTCCCTCCAAGGTTTCCTTATTGGGAGGAAAAAGCTATCTCATGACCATAATTGATGGTTTTTTTATGTAAAGTCTAGGTTCGTATCTTAAAACATAAGAATGCAGCTTTTATCACTTTTAAGGAGTGAAAGATCTTGATAGAAAACCAATCTGACAAAAAGGTAAAAAGGTTTCACATTGATAATGATCTTGAATTTTGTGAACACAAGTTTGAATTTTTTTTTGTAGGTAAGAGGGTGTTGCTAGACATAAGACTTTAGTTGGCAAGCCTAGTAGAATGGAGTTGCATAAAGGATGAACCATACACTACTAGAAAAAGCTCAATGTATACTTTCCACTATTGGGTTATGGCACCGGTGTTATCTATGGGTTGAAGTTATTTCTATTACAACTTATTTCGTGAATAGTTTGCCTCATAAATCATTTGATGGAAAAATTCCAAAGGAAGCATAGAGTGATAATTCTATTAATTATTCTAGTTTTAAAATCTTTGGATGTCCAGCTTATGTTCATATTAATGAGGGAAAGTTATCTCCTTATGCCAAAAAGTGCATTTTCTTGGGTTATGGATATGGTGTTAAAGGTTATTGCTTATAGCGTGCTGACCCTGGTGTTCATAAGTTACACTTAATAAAGATGTACCCATTAATGAAAATGCTTTGTTAGCTTCTAAAAAAGATGTTTGTGTTTCGTCTCCTAAGTGACATCTGAACGCGCATCCCACAAGGGCAGCATTCCCACACCAGTCAAACACCATAAACAAACTCATTTCTCCTATTTCAAAACAAATTTTGTTAAACCTCAAACTGGAATTACAAATTGACTTCTTCAGAACATTTTTCCCCATTGTATTAAGTTTCTAATGACACTAAAATCATTCAATTTGGTTTAGTAATTTGAAAATTATACATCAAACATTTTCGGACTATTATTACACTGAACAGTACAATATACTCAACGTCCATCTAGAAATTGAAAGTCTTAGAGACTGATTTTAAATTTAATTTCTTCAGATAATTTGTAGCTCTATGTCTCCATTTTATTTAGAAATAAGAAGCATCCCATTCAGAGTTCTATAGATCAAGATATCATCCAAATACTGAAGTATGTTCAATAAAGTATCCAATTCATACTCTTCAAACCAATACCCTTACTTTGATTCAATCAATCTTTTTCAAATCGACACCAAATGCTATCAATTTTTATAAAGGGGTAGAAAAATGTGTTAGGAAATTATTTCTTCAAAAATCAGGTCATTTGGAGGTCATATGAAAAAGTTATGGCCACAAGAGTCAAACATGTTCAGAGCTAGAAAATCCCTTCAGGTGTGCTCACAAGGAACAAAAGTTGCGATCGCAAGGAACAAGGCTGCAATCGTAAGGATGAGAATGCGATCGTAAGGGTGCTTGGTGCGATCGTAACCGAAGTTGTTCCGCATAACCCTCTGAGACATCCTAACTTGTAATGGTCATAAATTTCAACTCCGATATCCAAAAATAGCATGCTATATACTGTTGGAAATATAAAAGGATAAGCTACAACTTTCTAGAAGACAACTTTGCCTAATTCTACCTAGATTAGTCCAGTTTTTTCCTTAAAGTCAGAACACTCATTTTTCCCCTATGAAAGACTATGATTATGTCCTCAATCATATTATGCCTGCTTTAGGGCAATTTGCATAACTTTCCCTAGGGATGTTGGATTAGTTTCATTCAAAGATGGTTTTGAAGAGGACTTCTAGACCTACAACTTTCAAAAGACCCCGAAAAGATATTTTGCCTTCAAAAGGGTCAAAATTACAAATCAATGTAGCAATTCCATATTCACTTCCTCTAATGCAATATCACTTCTTAACCATTCAACTACCAAATTGATTTCATTAAACTCTTAAATCTCAACTCATTTGACTCATCACATTCAACTACATCTCATTATTCATAATTCCTATATTTCTTTTCCATAACATCTCACTTTT
>JAOTAX010141921.1:0-16601 GCA_025629825.1 Erythroxylum guanchezii | reverse complement strand
ATGAGCTCTTAACTCGTGACTAATCACCAAAATTTCTCATTCAATAGTTCTGATCTTTTACAAAAAGTTCAGGGTCCAACAAGTTGCAGGGAGCTCTGGTATTCACTAAGCTGGATTTGAAATCGGGGTACCATCAGTTGAGGATAACAGAGGCTGACTTACTTAAAAGTGCATTCAGGAGCAGGTATGGGCACTTCGAGTTTTTAGTAATGCCGTTTGGGTTAACTAATGCCATGGAAGCATTTATGACCTTGATGAATAAGGTGTTTTAGCCCTACCTGGACTGCTTTGTGATAGTGTTTATCGATGATTTTTGGTGTATTTAAAGAGCAGAGAAGAACATGCTGAGCATCTGAGAGTAATTTTACAGATCGTGAGAGAGAAACAGTTGTATGTCAAATTTAGTAAGTGTGAATTTTGGCTAGATCTAGTAGTGTTTCTGGGACATATAGTGACTGGACAAGGCATACAGGTAGATCCAAAGAAGATAGAGGCAGTGATGAATTGGGAAGCTCTAAGGAATGTGTCTAAAATCTTAAGCTTCCTAGGATTGGTTGGATATTACTGGAGGTTTGTCAAGGGGTTTTCTTTGATCTCAGCCCCTCTGACAAAACTTCTAAGAAATAATGTAGTATTCAGATGGAATAAGGAATATCAGAAGAGCTTTAAGGAGTTGAAACATCGGTTGACTATTGCACCGGTATTGACTATTCCATCGGGGACTGGATGATATGTGGTATATAGTGATGCTTCACATCAAGGATTAGGATGTGTATTTATTCAGTATCACAAGGTGATCACCTATGCATCGAGACATCTAACATCTCACCAGATTAACTATCCGGTACATGATTTAGAGCTTGTTGTAGTTGTCTTTGCTCTAAAGATATGGAGACACTATTTGTATAGAGAGACATTCTAGATTTATACTGATCATAAGAGTTTGAAGTATCTATTGAGTCAGAAGGAGTTGAGCATGAGACAAAGAAGATGGATTGAGTTATTAAAGGATTATGACTGCACGATTGAGTACCACCCTGGGAAAGCTAATGTGGTGGCTGATGCTTTGAGCAAAAAGTCTAATACTAGTATCAGTGCCGCTCAGATTCAGTTATCGAGGTTACCAAACTTGATTCATTTAAGAGCTTTAAGTGTGAAGTTAAATGGAGCAGGATGAGGCATTGATCGCTGCACTAAAGTTGAGACCGATGTTACATGATAGAATTAGAAGAGTACAGAATAAAGATCCTAATATGGTGAAGCTTATAGAGAAAGTTAAGCTGAATCCAGATTCCGAGTTTGAGTTGAGGGATGAGACTTTGTGGTTGAAGCAGAGGCTATGTGTGCCTAATATAGATAAGAAGCTCATATGGCCGCCTATGTTATGCATTCTAGTACTACCAAGATGTATAACACGCTAAATCAGCATTTCTGGTGGCCCAGAATGAAGAAGCAAGTAGCGGAGTATGTTTCTAAGTGTATGACATGCCTGTAGGTTAAAGCTGAGCATCAGGCTCTAGTAGGGAAGCTACATTCATTGCCTATTCCGGAGTAGAAATGGGAACGAATTACTATGTACTTCATTATGGGATTGCCTAAGACTCCGAGATAGCATGATGTTATATGGGTTATGATGGACCGATTGACTAAGTCGGCCCATTTCTTACCAGTGAGAGAGAATAACATTATAGATTAGTTGGCCCGGAGATACCTGATTGAGGTGGTTAGACTGCATGGGGTTCCGGTGTTCATTGCATCGGACAGGGATCCCAGATTCACTTCGAGATTCTGGAAGAGTTTACAATAGGTTATGGGCACAAAGTTGAACTTCAGTACTGCATTTTATCTTCAAACAGATGGATAAAGTGAGAGGACAATCAAGACTGTTGAGGATATGCTTAGAGCTTGTGTATTGGAGTTTTAAGGAGCTTGGGATTAATATATAGCACTGATAAAATTTGCTTCCTATATGGCAGAAAATGTCAGTCGCCACTATATTGGGATTAAGAGGGCTTAAGAATGGTAGAAAGCCCAGAATTGATGCAAGATACAGTAGACAAGGTGAAAATCATCCGAAGCCAAATTAAAGTAGCTCAAGATAGACAAAAGAGTTATGTAGATCAGCATAAAAGGGATATGGAGTATAGTGTAGGAGACAGAGTGTTTCTGAGAGTGTCAACTTAGAGAGGAGTATTGAGATTCTGTTAAAAAAGGCAAGTTGAGCCTTAGGTACATTGATCCTTATGAGATCATTAAGAGGATAAGACTTTTAGCATATAAGTTAGCTTTACTGAATGAAATGTATGAATTACATAATGTGTTTCATGTGAGTATGCTTCGAAGATACTGATCGGATCCGACACATATGTTACCTGCTCAAGAGATTGAGGTTGTTAGTAACTTAAGCTATATTGAGGAGTCGATTAACATAGTGAGATCTCAGATCAAGCAATTGAGGAACCAAGTAATTCCACTGGTGAAAGTCCTTTGGAGGAATCACTCAACAGAGGAAGCCACTTGGGAAACGGAGGAGCATATAAGGAGACAATATCCTACCTGTCCGAACAATCAGGTAAGAATTTCGAGGACGAAATTTCTTTTAAAGAGGAGAGAGTTGTAACATCTCGTTACCCATGTTAAGGCTAGAATAGTAAATATGAGATATTAATGAGAGATTAGAAAATACATTTTATATTCATGCATAATATGACATACACATACATGTGAATATAGATATTTTTGCATATGAAAATAATTATACATGCATTCATTGACGTTCCGGGTATAATTGATTTATATATGTGAAATGTGATTTTATTGAGAATTGTGGTTTATGTATTGGAAATTGATTTGGAGAGTGTATTCGTTGATTTAGAATTTTTGGGAAATTTTGCGAAAATTTTCCGAAATTGTTGGATATTATTGAATTAGGAAAAAAATGCTACTTGGCAAGTAAATTAATAAATGGAAATAGAAATAAGAGTCAAATGATATTGAAGAATTTTAGATATGACTTTAGAATTTGTGAGACAATGATATTGGAAATTTAGAGATAATTGGAATAAAGAGATGGGAGTTATGGGACTACTTCAATAAGAACATGGTTAAAGCCTTAGAAGTTAGATAAGTGACAAGTGCCACTTGTCTAGTTTAAGTTTTACTACACAATTTCATTTGAAAGACCAAGTGTTGTATTCTTGTCTTCACCTTCTTCAAGTTTTTTCATTTTCACAAAGTTTTTCTTCAATCCTCCCCCAAAGTTAAGCCTTGCTTTCCTCTACCTATTGCTACTTCTACTTTGTTATTTCTTCCATTTGCCCTAAGAAACCGAAACCTGCCAACCTCTACAATGGTGTACATGAGTTGCAAGAAAATTAGGGCTTCTTGAGATTTTGACGAAATTGGAGATTTAACAAGTAAGTATTATATAAATCCTTATGAGAAGTATGAATATGAATTAAATTTGGTGATTTAGTTTATATTTCATAATCATGAGAAAGACATTTTTCATGTTCACCATGAATGTAGTATGAAAATATGGATGTGTTGATTTTTCAGATTTGATTATCAATATGTTATAAAATAGCGTAGAAATGATTTTTGGAGTTAAAAGATTAATGAATATGTGTATGAAATTAGTGCAGAAATTTATGAAAGTTGATATTCATACATGCTCTATTTTTCTCTTCACTGTTCATATACGTGAATATTTTGGTAACTTAAGGATGAACTAAAAATGAATTTAGAGTTATGAGATAGGTGTAAGGTGATATCTGGAGATGAGTAAGAATGATTAAAGTGATAGTTGGAGGAAGAAAAGGTGAGAATGCAGAAAATGAAAATGTAGAAAAATGACAGTAAAGAAATACAGAAAATGGTGATATGCGTGAATAAGGTTCTGTTTTGATGCTTGTGTTCAATCATGGTCTTTAATCTATTTGTGAATGTGTTAAGCTGAATGGGAGTTGAAATGGTGAAATGAAAATGGAGAATGTACAGAAAATTAAAGTGCAGAAAAATGAAAGATAAAAATGCAAAAAAGAAATTTGGAAAGTGCAGAAAATTTGAAGAACATGCATGAATGGGTGTTGTTTTTGGATGTTATGCCTTAATCATGGATTTTTGGATTTGTTATGGATGATTTGAGTTAAATGAGAGATGAAGTGAAAGTGTTGATGAAGATGGAAAAAAAATTTGCAGTAGTGGTAGAAAACGCAAAAAATGAAGAAGATGCGTGATGGGTTTTTCTATTTTTAATGTTAGCTTGTTAATCTAGGTTTTTGATTGATTTATGAATGTTTAGAGTTAAATGAAATTTAGAAATGAAAAGAAAATGAGAGTGGAGTTAAGTTAGAAGTGTTGGATTAAGAAAAAGAGAGGAAGAATAAGAGAAAACAGCAGTTTTGGGAGAAGAAAGAAGAAGCATGATCGTGCAGGGAAAGAAATTGGAGAAGCACGATCATGACTTTCCGCTAGCGCACGATCGTGACTTTCCACACGCAATAGAAAACTCACGATCGTGCAGGTGCACGATCTTGACTTCTATGGCTAGATTTGAACCAACAGATTCGTAACACATTGTTATTTATCTCCACCAAAAATTATAACCATCTAAAATCATTTTGGAGAGATTGAGTGATAAATTTGGGACATAGAGGGTGAACAGTTCTCGAAAATTGATGAATGGAGTATTTTCATTAAACATGCTTTGGTATTTTAACAATATATTGATTTTTAGTTATCCAAATGGAATGGTTCTTAATTTATATTAAACTAGAGACATAGGGCTACAATTATTCTGAAGAAATCGAATTTTAATTCTATCTCCAAAATTCCATAATCTGACTTGAAGTTTTGTACAGAATATTATTATAGTTGACGAATAGTCCGAATTATTTGGAGTATAACTTTTGGAATACTGAACCAAATTGAACGATTTTAGTGTCGTTAGAAACGCAAGAGATAGAAGAACAAGTTTTAGAAGAAAGTATTGCCAAATTACTTCATTTTCATTATCAGATTGATCATGTATAGTAGACCCGAAGGTATGTTTCAGGAAAAATCTGAATTTGACCAAATAAGTTATGAGTTGTGATTCTAATGGTTTTATTGAGGTATAAACCATAAGTATAAATGATACTTATGTGAGTTTGGAAATATGAATGTTTATGTGACGAGAATAATAAAGCGATACCTGGGAATGTCATTAAACATGCATTGTGCATATTTAATACACATACATGTGCATTAATAAACACTTATAATTGTACAAATTTATGATATGTGTATATTGCGTGATACAGAGGAGCAACTGGAACGTCAACATCCATACGTTACCGGAACTTCTAGGCATTAGTTTCGGGAACAAACTGTGAGTAACCTAGACAGTCTCACTCAATTGATTATTTATTCTAGATTATGTTTGAATTATTTTATAAATGTGAGATTGATTGTTGAATTCCGGACAATGAAAGTCCGAGATCTGTGATGCATGAATTTGATTTTGAAGTGCTACTTGTATGTGAATGAGAAGAAATAAATGTTTTCTCAACAATTTTTTTTAATGCTGGACATCAAGGTCCGATGACAAATGTATTCCGAACATGAATGTGAAAGCATGTGATTGATTGAGAATATGATAATGTAAAGCATTCCAATGCATGAAAGATAATGGTAGTTATAACCGGAGTCACCAGTATAAAAAGCTTAAAGCTCAAACAATGATCAAAGCCTTAGACTCAGTTGTGAATTTACCCGATATCCACTAAGGGATATAAGACATTATTTGATACAGCTCAATATCCACTAAGGGATATGGGCAAGTAAAAAGGCACTTGGTCACAACGGCAATAATAAATGAAAGTGAGTCTCATGTACATTGCATTTAAAATTGATATGTGTATTTTGTATGAATGAAATGATCGGTATGATCGTTTTGAAAGTGATACGTGATGCTTTATGCAAAAATGCAAAGATGTAAATTATATACTACGTGTGTTGATGTGATGCATGAGTTGAGTGAACCATCGATGATGGTTACCTCATTGAGTTCACAAAACTCACCAAAATTGCAACGTTGATTTTTAGGACTAAGAGGGGATTCTAGCTATGGAGAGACGCTACAAGAAGTATAGTCTTGTACTTTTGAGAAAAAGAAGAAATGGTTCAAAGGTCGGTCAACTGGGATAGAAAAGACTAGATAGACTTTTTGTGTAATTTCCTCTTTCATGTAGCATATTTTGTATTAGGATATGATGAAGTACATGCATAGGTGTTTAAAAGCTACAATGTAAGTACGCTCGGATTTATGAAATGAAATGAGGAAATTTTAGTTTTAAAATATTGTGACTTTCTTGATGATGTCTTATAAGAGAATAAAGATAGATGATGCCATGTTAAGTGATTGTAGTGACTGCTCTAGCACGTCATTATCATAGGTTATGTACTGGAATGTCATCCGGGTGTTTCGGTAAATACCTCATGATAACGGGGCGCTACAAGCTAGTAAATAAGCAGTATGGTTGAAGTTGATGTTGGAAGAACTCGAATGTAAACAAAAGAACATTATTTTGTTTTGTGATAACCAAAATGCTTTGCAGATATCACTTCGTTTGTGAGAAATTAGAAGAAGGAACGGTGGACATGCAGAAAATTCATACAATGAATAACCTGGCAGATTTTATGACAAAAGCAATTGATGGTGACAAGTTTATGTGGTATCGATCCTCGTGTGGCCTGACAAAGACATAAACAACATGAAGCAACAAGGAAGAGAGAATAGTGTGAAGATTTGATTAACTCTCAATCAAATCTTCAAGTGGGAGAATTGTCAAAAATGGTAGGCACCGTTAGTTGAAATAAAAGTCAAGGATAGCTGGCCAAATGGCCAATCATCCCACACGTCTCTTGCCTATAAATAGGCAGGAGATGAAGAGAGCAAATCATCTCAGAAATCTCTTCTTCTATTAAATCCCTACAAAAATTTAAAGAGTATTTTTCCTATTTAGTGAGAGAGTTAGTGTTTCTCTTTGTAAAATATAGAGAGGTTGTACTCTTCAATTTCATAATCAAATTATCCTTATTTGTAATTTTTACCCTAATTTAGGAATTTTCTATATAAAATTCGTTTGTTCATTACTATTTATTCAGTCATATTTAGCTGCAAACTTACTCTTATCCGATTGATTTTTACAACAAGAAGGCAAAAAATTACTCCACTCATACAATAGTCAATAAAAAGATGAGGTTTTTTTTTTTTTTCAAGGAAGCAAAAACAGAAACTAGAAAAAGAAAAAGCTTGGTTTAGAAAGAAGCATGAGATCAGCCGCAAGTTCTTAAACTTACACGCGCTCTCCAGTCTCAAACAACTAGTTAAAAGCAATGCATTAAGAATCTATGGTCACAATTCCTCAAAGGTTGATAATCCGCCATTTCTGAAGAAGTGTCTTTTCTTATGTCCTTGTGCTAGTCTAATAAGATTTCATAACCATCTTGTCTAATTTATATGAGTGATGAAAATTGGCTTCAAATCCTTCGTTCCGTTTTTCGCTGTGCGCAAGTCTTCCAAACAACATCCAACCATACAAATTAAAGCCATGAAAATTAGTTGAGATAAAGGTTGTTGAAGAGATATACGAACAGGAAAAAAAATGTCGAACTCCATGAATGGAGCGATAAGTGACCTGGATGTACCACCATCTGACAAACACCAAACAACCACAGCAAAGAAGACTCTGCTGACCGACAGTCATCTTAGAATATGCCTTTCTCGGGTCTCAGCTACAATTGTGAATTTGACATGCAGCAACCTCTAGAAGTTTTTCTTTTAACTATTTTCAATCTTTATTTTGTTTAAGCAAATAAAATTTAGCATACAAATTGATCAAAGTTTAATACCTGAAAACAAACGTGTGTATCTTTATATTTGTATTTTGTAAATAGCGTTACCATCTAGGTATTAATTTCATTCAATAGAAAAATGACACATGGTTATGTTTTATGCAGGTAGAACGGCCCATCGATTTGTTGAAATGTAATTTTCTATCTGAAGAGACTTTCTAGGAGACAGGTTCGGTTGGATTTTATGGAACTCATTAAAGTCTACCGTACTATCTCTTTCTCCGAGAGCAAGAACATAACCATATGTCATCTTTCTATTGAATGAAATTAATACCTAGATGGTAACGCTGTTTACAAAATACCTTCTGTATGCATAAAACATACAGAATATACCATCTCTTTCTCCGAGAGATTTACGTAAAGATGACGAGTCTGGAATATTTAATGCTTCCGGTTCAACTCGTACAGGAGCAGGAATATACCTTCTGTATGCAAACATGACCAAGCTCACTGGCTTATATGGAATGTTAATGAATAGCTGAGGTTACGGTTAACTTACTAAAGTCAAGCTTCTAACCAACAAAATAGACGAAACTGGGTGGTGGTGATCGAATTGTCGAAGTAAATCAATCTAAAGATTTATAACTTCAACATGTAATAAAAAAATCGTAGTTTACTTAAAATTTTAAAAAATATATATAGATGATTGAAAATGTAAATCAAATTTATTAATTAATTTTAAAAATAAAATCATATTTTTATTTTATTTTGCAGAAAATGTTGATAATTAAGAGGTGACACCTGCGTGGCACACCAATGTCAATATATGTTAGGCACGATGGTGCTGTTGGTGTGTCACCATTTTTGTTTAGGTTGCATTGTTTTGACCGCACCACATTAATTGGTGTTGGTGTCGATGATCATAATTCACGTCCTGACCACATCGATCTCTTCGATTTCATTTTCAAATTAGAATATCAAAATGACAGCTATGGAGTATCACCGACGTCTCTCAATTCAACTCGTGAGATTCTCCCAATCAATATATCTACCAATCATTTTAATTACAACAGTAGTTTGCCAATGAATTATATGCTTACTATCATGTTATTAAAAATAAGAGTTATTAAGAAAAAAAACAAATTGATAAAGTGAACGATTCAATAATTTTACGAGTAAAACAATCGAACCGAATATTTATCAGCCAACTTATTCATGGCAATACATTGAAACTTTTTGCACCTATTTGTCGCAAATACCTATTGTATTACGTAGCCGTTAATCTTCATTGCTAATAACGAACATCATCTATCATGTAACAAGTTGTACATTTCCATTTCCATTTCCTCCTTCCCATAATTTGTTACAGATGAGAGTTCCAAACATCTCAATGTAGAATTCTGTGACATTCTTTTGGCAATATAATAATAAAGTAGGTCCTACAACAAACAAAATTTGAGGGTACGGACCTCTAAAATTCAGTCCGTAGTATTCAACAATAATTTCATTGACTAGCTAATATTATATATTTTGTGATGAAAATTTGTGTCCCACGCACAACAAAAAAAAAAAGGAATTCATGATTTCTCGAATGATAAAATCATTTCAATAAATAACTTCATTAAGATATGTGTTATATATCTCATTATTTAATTTTGGCATTTTTTATTATTGGATAGTCAGATAACGATTAAAAATATAAATCAATAAGTCTTACTTGAATTGAATTCTTGGATAGAGTTGTTGTGAAAATATAACTCTATCTTAAATGAAGATTCACGTAGATCATGTTTCCTCTAGAGATATAGACAATGCAAGGTGACATGTGGGTGGTGTGAGTGAATGTTTTAATGTCTTGAATTTTTACTACTGCGTGACTCTATTCTTTGAAGGACATACGTGAGTTATTATGTAATTTGTAGTGTGGAGGATATGGGCGTGATTTTCTGGAGAGTTGGTCTTATTGCGTGGGTCACTTTATGTTGTCCACATTTTTGCAGTAAAATACGTGAGTGTTTTGGTGGGTTCTTCAGGTGCGAAGAAAATTGAAGACAGCCGAAGGTGGGTTGATACCAGCGTGACCCTGCTCTTGCACTTGAAGCATTATTTACTTGGTGAAGGTTTTTGGTTGGGTGTTTAACTGATGGGTTATGCGTGATTTGATTGTTGCCACACACATACGGGCTGAATAGATGAAGACTCGTGAGTGTCTCTTGGTCTGTGTCTTTGGTGTGTACTTATTGTTGGTGAATGAGCAGATCACGTGGTATTGGAGTGCAGAAAATTTCAAGGCAGTAGCAGATTAGGTAGCTAGTGTCATTGGTGAACTACTATCAAAATAATCTTTAAAAGAGCCGAAAACTTTGGGAAGTTGTTATTTGTTTCTTTCTCAAGTGTTTTCATTCATGTTGAATTTTGTTTAATCACTTGAGTTGTTTAGTTTGTTTCGTTATCATTAAACATTGTTTGAAAAAATCCTCTGTTGAGATTAGTAAGAGGCGGTCGTACTATTGGGTGTGAAATTTTTTCACAGGTAGTGAGGACGAAGGATAGTGTCAAGGGTTGAGTGGTATCGGCTCAGTAAAGCCTTGTATAAAACTATTGTTGTTAGTGAAAGACATAAGCTAGGTAAGGGCCCTGCAGACGTAGGCAAGGTGTGCCGAACTGCTTTACCAAATTTTAGTGTTGATCTGTTTACTTTCGTATTTATTTTTCTATTTTCATTTGTGCTGAAAAATTAATAGTTGGTGATACGATTACTTTATATCTAGTAACTGACAGATACAATTACAAGTAACTCCGGTTAAATCGAAAAGTTTGCGAAACAACCACCCCTTCAATTTTTTTCAATTAGTATCACAGCAGGTCACCAAATCAGAACTTAGTAGCAAGTTGGTGTAGATCCGAATTTCACGAACATGGCTACAAGAGAGGGTGCATCGATCACTAGACCACCACTGCTGGACGGCTCTAACTATCCTACATGGAAATCACGGATGAGAGTCTTCATCCAAGCTTAGGATACAAAAACTTGGCATTTGGTAGTACATAGGTGGATATATCCGATGATTACTAACGATAAAGGACAGTCAGTTCAAAAAGATCCATATGAATGGACAAGAGCTGAAGAAAAAAGTGCACTTGGAAACTCACAAGCAATACATGCAATTTTTAGTTTTATTGATGAAGGACGCTTTTGAATGATATCAACTTGTGAATTGACTAAAGAAGTTTAGGATGCTTTCTAGACTATTAAAGAAGGGTCCAAATCTGTGATAGCGTCAAAACTACATATGTTAGTTGTGAGGTTTGAAGAACCAAAGATGGATAAAAATGAGAATATTGGGGACTTTTATGAAAGAATGTGCGATATAAAGAATCAAGCGCATCAACTCGGAAAGAAATATTCCAATCTGAAACTAGTCAAGAAGGCGTTGAGATCACTACATCCAAGATTTATTCCAAAAATTGCAGCAATCGAGGAGGCTCATGACATGAGTGACTTGTAGTTGGAGAAGGTAATTGTAATTCTTACCAATTTTGAAATGAATTTGTTGAGGGGCGAATAAGGAAAGAGCAAAGGATTGGCACTACAAGCTAAAATTGGAAAAGCCATAAATGATATAGAAGATGAATCTAATGAGAATGAGGATATGGAATTATTGATTAGAAATTTCAGCAAGTGGTTAAAGAAAGTGAAGAAGGATAGATCTGAGTTTAGGCAAAACGGTAGGAGTTCATTGAACAACAGCGCCAAACAACAAGTCAAAACTCATAAGAGTGAAAGAAAAGCAAAGAGAATTCAATGCCATGAGTGTCAAGGCTTCGGACATGTGCAAGCGAAATGTGCTAATACTTTGAAGAAGAGAAATGGGAAATCTTTTACTAGCACTTAGAGTGAGACTGAATCCGAAAGTGAGTATAGTAGTGAAGAAGAAGTTATGAATAGTGCTATGTTAGTTACTTTGTACAACAAAAGTCCAGTTACTTATTTAACAGTAACCGAGAAGGAAGTAACTGAAGATGAAAAAGTGAGTAAATCGGGAAATTTTGGGAAAAACACAGACGATTCAACTCAAAGCTCAATCTCAGATTATGACGGTGATGACAGTACTTTAGATGAATAAAAGGAAGGTATTTATGAAGCCTATGAATTGATGTAAAGTAAATGGGTCCAAACATGTAAGAAAAATGAGAAGTTCAAGGAGCAAAACTCTTACATGAAGAACATCATTCAAGATTTAAAGAAGAAGTTGTTGTCTACATTAGACGATCTTGGTGAAACAAAATTGAAGTTGGTCTATACAGAAAAAGGAATAAGAATGTTAAATGAAGGTACCGAAAAGCTAGAAAGGTTATTGGAAATTGGTAAGGCTAAAGGAGACCTTCAAGGTATTGGTTATAGAGGTGAAAGTTTCAAGTCGAATGATGAGAAAATTGGTTTGACCAGATCTATCCAATGAGAAATCTCAAAGAAAAATTGTAGGTCATACCTATATGTCACTATTGTGGAGTAATTGAGCATATAAGATCGAAAGGTTACAAGTTGTTACAAATGATGTTTCAAATGGGTCAAAACCAAAAATCTAGACACTCTCCATTAAATTTCAAACAGCAACCCATAATGTCGAAGCATACATGGGTTAGAAAAAATCAGCCTCATGAACCAACTCAAAGAAGCAAGAACCACAAACTGCCCAGATCTGCAGTTAGTTACTGCTTGTGAAGAAATTGTTCAGACAGAGGATAAGTCAGTTATTTCAGAAGAAGAAATCGATGACAGAGATAATATGACGAGAACTAAGGCCAAGTTTGAATTTTTTTGAGGGGCACAGGGATTGTGTGCTTTATATGTTTGAAGTGTTTTTTTATTGTTTAAAAAACAAAAAGTAAAAAAAAAAAGGATTTGTCTCCTTTAGTTCTTTAGTTTCTATGTTGCCAGTGTCATCCTATCTTTTTAGTAGTTTGCATTTTAACATCTATTTGGCTCCATTAAAGATCTATTCTCATCCTCATCAAGCTTCATCTCCCTAATCGGGCATCATTTTGGACTTATCTCTCAGACGTTCTTCATTTTGACACTGTTTTGTCCCAAGGGGGAGACATCATATTATTTTTGGTGACTGTTCTATTCAAGGGGAGATTTTAAGTTATCTTTGTGACTATTTGTAACATTCCATTACCTAAGGGGCAGCTAGAATAGCAAATATGAGTGATCAATAAGAGCTTAGAAATGCAATTTTCATGCTCATGCATAATATGTCATACATATACACATGAATAGTGAAGTTGTTGCACATGAAAATAATTATACATGCATTCATGGATAATTCCGAGCATATTTTTGGACTGAATTGTGATATTATTGGAAATTTTGATAATTTTGAATTTGTTATATTGGAAGTATTATTGATTAGTGGAATTGTTGTATATGTGAATTTTGGTGAATTCAGGATTTATTTTTGGAATTTATAGAGAATTATGGATTTTTATGAAAAATAGGGAACAAGGATTCAAAAGAATATTTGGAGATAATTGGATTATAAAGATGAGAGTTAAAGAAATTAGTTCAAAAGGAACTTGGTTAGAGCTTAGATATTAGGAAAGTGATAAGTGTCACCAACTTAGTAAGTTGTTTTTATAATTTGTTAGAGAAATGAGTGGTGTTATCTGAGAGTTAAAAGACTAAGTGTTATTCTGAATTTTCTTTCTTCATAGTCACCTTCTTCGAATTTTCTCCCAATAGACAGAGTTTCTCATCAAACACCTTCTGAGAGATTTCTTTGTTTTTCCATATCCCACACCACTTTCTCACTGCTAACTGTCTCTTCTGCCCTAAGAAAGAACCGAAGCTGGTCAGTTTTCACAGTGAAATACGTGATTTGCATGGAGTTTAGGGCTTTGGAATAGTTGAAGATCTTGGAATCTTTAACAAGTAAGTATTGAGTAAATCCTTTGGAGTTATGGATTTATGAGATAAATCTGATGAATTTACTATCAATTGCATGAACATGGCATTTACTTGTTTATTCATAAATACTGTGTTAATGGGATGAAAATTATGGATATAGTGTTATTTAGTCGTTGATGGATTATTAGTGATCAGGTGATGTAGAAATGAATTTTAGAGTTTGAAATAGCAATGAAATGGTATATAGGATGAGTGTAGAAAATAAAGGTGAGATGCTCTGTTTTCTATTCACTATGCATGTACATATATATGTGTGTACGTGAGTAGGTGAGTTCCTTAGAGATGATCAAGAAAAGGATTTTTGAGTTGAAGAGTAGTTGTAAAATAATGGTCTAAGATAGGAATGAGTGTATAAATGAAAGTTGAGAGGAAAATGGAGAATATGGACAAAAGTTGAAAATGCAGTGAATGGTGTATGGCAGAGCATGAAGAGGTCAACTACTAATATTTTTTTTATGATTTCGATCGAACTTGGTTAAATTTGCATATTTAGAGGTAGTGTGAATTTGTGGTGAATGAGTTGAATGAAATGGAGTAGAAAGGCTAGAAATAAAAATTGAAGTGTTGGATTTTCAAGAATGGAAGCCTGGGAATTTACTAAAAGTGCATAGTTGAGAGTTAAAATTTGATCTGAAACTTCCATGAATAAACTATACTAATCTAGATTGATTTTGACAAAATTGTCTTTATGAAAGTTGTAGATCGTTCTGTTAGCTTTCCATTGATATAAAGTTTGTAAATTTTGGAACTTTGGATCAAAAGTTATGGAGTTTAGAATTTGAGATTTCGGTGGAGAAGAAGAAATGGAACTGAACCATTAAGAAGAAGTGGAATTGCACTGTCGTACTTGACCTTTGAAGTTTTAAGCAAAATGCACCATCATGCATAAGCACGACGGTGACTTTGAGGTATAGTGAAAATGCGGCTTTTTGGGTATAATGGATTTACACCGTCGTGCGTAAGACTTTGGTGAATAATGGCAAAATGCATGACGGTGACTTTGGGGGTTGAATGGTGACTTTAAAGTTTTCAAAGGTGTCGAATATTCGATGAGTTTCTTGACTTGATTTTTGGTTTTTATACCCAAGAGTAGTTGTAAGCTGTTGTGGATATATATATATATTTCATGCATGAACAGTGACCATCCATATATGATCTTCTCCAAACCAGCTCCAAACTAGAACACACACATATATATATATATTTCATGCATGAACAGTGAACATACATATATGATCTTCTCCAAACCAGTATTTCATGCATGAATAGTGAACATCCATATATGATCTTCTCCAAACCAACCCCAAACCAGAAATATATATATATATATATATATATTTATATATATATATATATATAAGTGTTAACAGAGGAGGACGTGAATAAGTGATGTAGTGCTAAGTTTTAAAATGTAAAGTGTATAATGAAATGACGTTGTTGTTGAGGAGTTGAAAGTGTGTAAAAATGGAAATGAATGCATCAGATGAATGAGAAAGATGAATGAGAAAGATGTTAACGCAATAGCTAGAGAAAGCATGTGAGAAGTTTCGGTTTTGATCAATTTTTATATAAGTTTGCATTTGATATGTTTAGAGGTTGTAATGGGTATGGAAGGACTGAATATCAGAATTAGGAATCGAAAAACTAGTGGGAAGATACAGAAAATGAGAATAAAAAAATGGAAAAAAAAATACAGTAGAGAGAGAGGTAGAAAATATGATTTTCGAATTCTTAAGATCTGGAGTATAAGTTTGATTCAGTTTAGTTTAAAAAGTGTATGGCGTAAAGAAATGCATTATCAATATGTTAGAGGAATTTAAGTTAGAAAACAAAAAAAAATGAAGTCTGAGGAAGAAGAAGCGTAGTGGAGAAGTGCATGACGGTGGCTTCTGAGAATTTAATGGATTTGCACCGTCGTGCATAAGTAAGATGGTGAAATTGAGGTTTAACAAGAATGCACCGTCGTGCTTGACTTTGGAATTGAAGGATGATTTGCACCCTCATACTTAAGCATGATCGTGCTTTGAGATGTTTTCCTTTTTCTGAACAATCTTGCTTCTTTTGACCATAACTTCTTCTCTAGACCTCCAAATGACTTGATTTTTGAACCAATAGATTCTTAACACATTGTTCTACCTCTCCAAAAATAATTGGTAGCATTCCAGATTGAATTGAAATAGATTGATCAAATGAAAGTGTGGAATCTGTTGGAATAGTGAAATAGGATTATCTTACTAAACACACTTCAGTATTTTGATTATATTTGGACTTATAGGGTTCCAAATGAGATTTTTTTTATTTGAAGTAAACTAGAGAAATAGGGCTACAAATCATCTGAAGAAGTCGAATTGTGATTCAGTCTCTAAGATGTTAAATTTCCGGATGGAATTTGTGCATAGTATACTGTTTTTGAATAAGAACAATCCAAAAATGTTTGATGTATATCTTCCAAATTATTGAACCAAATTGAGTGATTTTGGTGTCAATAGAAACATAAGACATAGAGGAACACGTTTCTAGAAGAGAGTATGACCAAATTACTTCATTTTCACTCTCTGATTGAATGTGAACAGTAGACCCAAAAGTGTATCTTGGAAAAATCTGAAGTGATTTAATAAGAAAGGAATAGAGATTTTAATGGTTTTAGTGAGGCATAATGTTGGACCCCGAACTTTTCTTAGAAAATTAGAACTATTAAATGACAAGTTTTGGTGATTAGTCATGAGTAAAGAACAAATGAATGAAAATTCTTAAACCAAGAAAAGATAGACAAGAGTAAAGTAGGGAATGA
>JAOTAX010141882.1:0-16610 GCA_025629825.1 Erythroxylum guanchezii | reverse complement strand
AATTGAAGGAATTTGCTTGCACTTCCTTCTAGAGAATTGTTCCTCATTGTCTTAATTTTCTAATGACATCCAAAATCATTTAATTTGGTTTAATAGTCTAAGAGTTATACTCCAAAGATTTCAGACTGTTCTTATACTAAAACATTTTCCTGTGTTTGATTCCATCTGAAAATTTACTTTCTTAGAGACTGAATCAAAACTTGATTTCATCTAACAATTTGTAGCCTTATCCCTCTACTTTAACCCAAATAAAAAATCATCTCGTTTGGATAACTAGAGATCAAGTTATGGCCGAAACACCAAAGCATATTCAATGAACATTTTTTAACTGCACTTTCCAGCTTTTAACTCCCAATATTTTTCATACAACTCATCTTGTAACTAAACTATCTTTTCTATCTCTTTTCAATCTCTTAAATTCTTCTTTTCTCTACACGTGAATAATTGCCAATAATTTCTCATTTAACAGTTCTAACTTACAAAAAGGTTCGAGGTCCAACAATGCTCATTCAAATAACTTGATTGTATACGTAGAATCAAATAAAGACGATCAATTTTTCATTTCTCACCTCAAAAAGGGGAACAATGACATCAGTTTGCAAAGGAGTGTAGACATCTTTAACATCAGAACTTCATCATGCCCTGCATGACCTCACTCATTATTATAATTCTAATGTTTCACTGTTCTGGATATTGTTTAAAAATTCAAAGAAGTTTACTTACAGATTGATCCACAATAGGAATAAGAGACTGCAACACCTTAGCCACATTGAATTTAATGTTGGGTACCCTGTTACATAGAGCTCTCAGCTTCACTCCCAATATATAGTACACAGGAGGAAAATGTTATAGATCATATTTTCCACTTTACCGATCTTTTGATGCATCAACTACCACTGGAAAAAGTTTGGAAGAAGTTACTTCAGGACCCATAACAGGAGCAAGTAGTGAAATTGCATATAAAATGGTCATCCGATACAGATAGTGGGGGTTGTTAATCATGTCCAAAACCTAAAAGTGATAAGCAAGATGTTAGGAAGTGGGGGGTTTCTTTTTAATGTCGCATATGATTACTCCCAGTTTAGTAAAGTGTACTCATTTGTTTGCAAGAAAGGTTGGCTTTTAAGAGCATACTTGCCTGTCTAATTCTAGTCCAACCATCATTTTTTTCTAGGATATCTCAGTCTTAAACACCATCTAAAAAACTAGGTAATAGCCAGGTAATAGAATCCAAATGTTATCATAAATGTCTATAGATGAATTAAACAATAGTCAATTAATTGTCAAGAAGTCGGATATAAACCATCTACTAAATCACAAAACAATATATGCAAAAATTTAACATTTAAATTAAATTTTCTATAAAATTCTACAATAATACCCATATACCATAAGAATGATTTCATAAACATTCACTCAATATAGCTAAATGGAAAGCATTGTAAAAATATTGAGACAAACTTGGGGAACTATGTGCTGCATCGCCCAATCTGGTCCAAATTCTTAAGCAAGGCGCTTTACATTATTAGCAGCTGCATCACGAATTGAGTAAACCTATAATTGCGGAAAACAAGTTAGCTCATGGTGCAGTACAACATTGAGACATTAATCGCTAAGCTTAGAAAGGCTAGAAAACAAACTAAAAGTTAATTTAATGTCTGCACAGAAATTTCTTGTACTAAGCCAGTAAAAGCAATTTAATTTGGTCACAAACATGCGATCAAGGAATATGATTAAATCAGGTTTCTGGATATTCTGTTGTAGCAGTAAGTTGCATGTGTTTTCAGTGACAAAACACAGTTGATAATACTTGCAGTAAAGGTCAACATAATTGTCAGATCAATTGAGCTCTACAAACCTTATCTTTCAACCATTGCATGCAAAGAGCACCAAGCTTATCATCGAAAAACTCTACACCCAACTGACTTGCCAACAAAGGTATATACTTTATTATTGCAAGCCAGTCCAATGTCTATCCTCTGCAAGCTCAACAATAGCTGGCAACAGGGACTGTGATAGCAAATCTATTCCAATAACTTGCATTCATAAACAACAGAACAAGGCATTAATTAAAAAGATCATACTAATGAATAAAAGCACATTTGCAAGTTACACTTGAGCTTGATTCTAAATTTTATGACTCACGTCAAGAAAGTTTTTTAAATTCATGCATCAAGAACATAAACCATCTAGACATTCTTAGCAATAGTGAGAAGAATATAATGAGGTTTTGACAAACTTGATTGACTTGATCAAGCTTGCTAATAATGTTCAACCGAACATCAGGAAATTCATCTTTCAATAGAGAAAGAAAAATGGGCAGCAGTTGCTTTATTGTTGCATCCTGCAACCATAAATAGAAAATTAATTTAATGGGAAGAAACAAGGAAACTTAAATCAAGAATCAAAATTTACAGATCTGAACCAACATATATCACAGAAATGACACTGAATAGAAAAAACATGACATCCAAATACAAGAAACAAAATCTACATACATACAATTGAACTGATAGATGATGTAAGAAATTAGAAATACCAGGAAACCTACTCTAGCAATGCAATCTATCTGCTTATACTGATGTTAAATTGTCCATGAACATGTCATTCTAAAATCATATTTAGATTTGCCTACCACCATATGAATAATGCAAAACATAAAAAAAAAACTGGTACGAAAACAATGTCAGTTGTCTCCAAAGGGGGGAAAAAGGGAAATGTCAAGCAAAATCATCAAGAACAAAATTCAACTTACAATCTTGTTCATAAACATTCATCTGGGTATGGGAGCCAATCACAATTACCTTGTCCGGCAAATTTTGAAGTTTACTCTTTAAGCTAGAGTAGGTATCTTGATTTCCCATAATGGACTTCTCTATATCTTTGAGAAACAATACCGAAGGAGTGTTTTTACTTTCATTTAAAATAACCTATAAATACCAAAATACTCCAAAATTAGCACCAAAAGATTGGAAAACAAATTACCATTTAAGATTAGCTCCTTTAAAAGGAACAAGTACCTCAAAGAGTTCGTTGATAGCAAGCCTGCCATCCTCACCACTCAAATTATCCAACTGAAGTTAATTAGCTGTAAAATAACAAAGTAAAATGTGAAATTTGATTACAGAAATAGATAAACAAAAAAAAGTGAAATGTTACCACGACAGAAGAAACCATGATCTTCCTCACAAACACCATCGAGGTCAGTGCCTTCAGGTATGGATTTATCAAACCTAACCCCAACTTTTGAGGCTCCATTTTCTTCAAAAGCAGGGACTACCTTACCACAAAAGCCAATGGTAGGGCCCCTTCTCAGACAAAAAGGAGAAGTTTTGATTACATAAAACCCATGGCAACATGAATTTGCATGATTGCATGAAAAGGATGATGCAAAAACTAAAGTACGGGAACAAAAAGAAAGACCTATGTCACATAAATTCCTCACATACATGATATGCCACTACAATTTTAGTCAAAACAAACACATTTGAAGACCCTGTTTGAAATATTCATTAATGGGGGTCCAGCCAAATTGGTTAAATACAGAAATAACTTATGAATTAAAAAGAGGAGCATAAACCTCAAATGCAAGATCCCAGATGGTTTTGCAGCTCCCACACACTTGACCTTGTCACCTGCAAAATTCGCAATTTAAAAATGCTTTAGCTATTAAGTAGGAATTACTAATGATACCACAAACTGAAAATAATGGTAAAATAAATAAAATACCCAATAGTAACACTACCAAATTAAAATGCATTAACCTGTTTTAAATATGTAAGATTTGAATGTTGCGGTAGAAGTTTCCTGCCTTTGTAAAGCCTGAGAGTTCAATGTGGAGCCACCAGTAATGTCTGCCTCAACACTAGAAGTAGGTTTCTTATGGTGTAACACTGCCTGTCTAGCTCGTCTGGTGATTGCAAATCGCCTTTGAGCTTTGGAACTTTCTTTAACATAATAAGCTTCTCTCACTGCTGAGCCCTGCAAAAATATAATCAAGCCATGAAAGAAGAATACAGAGACACCCTGAGTAAAAGGGATTTGTTTATCCAGAAAATCAAAGTAAGGATGCAAATTTGGCAAACAAACATTCTGGCACCAACATCTTTCGCAAGGGCTTTAGCTAGAGTCTCCTGATAGATTTCCGACCCTGTCAGATAAATTACCATAGGTTAGGAAGATATGAGTATCAGTATTAGTGGCATGCAGTACATAAAATAAGAAAAAAAGAACATATTGACAGAAGATTAAGCATACCTGCAAGACCAAAAAGTAATATTTGAGGAGACACAGAAGGAAGATCGCAAGCAAACTTTGCAACTTTGTTATTACATTTTAAATTAACAAATGCAGCACTTTTCAAAATTTTCTGTGTTGTATCATTGTTAAAAAATCTTCATATCAGTAAGTTACGATGAAAATCCTCAAGTCAAGCATAGTGAATAGAAAGACAAGGAAAGGAATAATTACACCTGGTTCGTGAAAAACGAAATAGAACATAACTGCAACCCCCAGATTATCAATATTTGGTGAAAAAATGAAACAGAAGAGCATCCAAAGACCCTTTCGGCTACATTTTCATTACCACTGTGAAGAAAAAAGGATAGCGCAGGAAGAGAAATTTTGACCCTTATAGAGGCAAAATTTGTTTTTTTGCTCAGAAAATGAAGAAACGCACACACTTTTTGTGCTAGCATATATCACGTAAAATTGATGATATGAAATCTCAGATTTATAAAGGTCGTTCGGGCAAGTTGTTCAGCTCCCAAAATTTGAGGAAAGAATCATATTAGGTAAAGGGTTGAGCAACAACATTAGGTTGGCAGTACTAAAACAATGAAAACTAGATAATGCCACAATAATGAAAGCTAGACAATTCCAAACTCAGCGACATACACAGAGCTGTAGACAGGATATCATATTCAAACTGCCAATTAGGAATTTTAATGACAAACAAGTACCTGATTGTTCTTGATGATCTTTGAAATCAGAGCAGAACAAAATGTCTTGGATAAAAAAATCCACAAACTCTTAGTGTAAAGAAATTTCTTTCAGAACACACGGTTGATTACAGTATAATCAAAGGATATATATAGCTGTACCAAGCAACATTTTTGAAGCCAGTCATAAATCATTACCTTCCGCATACCTTGAGAAACATTGCAAACTGCCTCTGTAGGGAAAAGGAGAAAATGTCATAGTTAAAGAAAGTATAAATTCTTTCTATTGTAGCAGAAAATATGATTAAAAAACACCAAAAATCCAGATAGACTGCACCAATAATCTGAAAGTAACTCGGCCAAAATACTGCACAGCTCACACTAATTATTTTGGGGAGCAAGATCATAGACGCAATTCCTAAATTTTTCCCCATATATAAAACTTTATACCACAGCATCTATTCTATATCTTGAGAGAACATGTCCAAGTAGATCATACGGCATCATGATGCATATAAAGCAGCAACTCCAGAGGTAGAAGCACAAAGCAAACTAATAGATTTTGTCCACTCCAAGATCATTCAAGCTTCCAATGGCTATAAAAATTAAAATCAGATGTCAGCAATGTATTGCCCAAGTTTGCAATTCTGCGTATCACTAAAAGAGTCAAGCCCAGAAAATAGTCATCGGTGTTTGCTCCAAAATCCCAAAGATTTAACTCAAGATTTGGCTTCGCTCTTGTGGAGTTGAAAGAGAATGATATAGAAACCATCGATAGACACACTTGCCATGCTTATTGCATAAAAATTTGATTTTAGAGAACTTACCTATGTTATTAAGCCTTAATTCCAGGGGATCTTGAACTGGAAAAGAAACTCTTGTGCCCACCTATACAAGAAATATTGGTAAATGGAGGATCAATAAAAACTATGAAAATCAGACTTTAAAGCAATATTTACATGGAAAAAGGGATGTTGGAGTGACTGATCAGCAGTTGTGAACATAATTTCTGTAACAAAGGAAGGAGGAGCGAGAAAATGAAATACAAGAAATAAGTTGGCAGCAAATGCAAACTTTCTACTATAGGGAAATTGGTTAAATTTTAGGCTGTATCAAGACCCACCATGATCAAATCAATGGCTTCAAAGCTAGCATTGGGAATGATTTCATATAGGTTGGTAGGCAAAATCTATAAAAGAAAATAGAGCAGTAAACAGCAAACGCTAAGAGAAGAAACAACCTCTAGAAACTAGATACAAGGATTAGATCAGCCTACCTCTGAATAAGTAATATTCATCAGCCCAGATAAATTTTTTGCCTCACGGAATGTAGTCCAATCGGGTGCACCAAAAACACAGCATATCTTGTATAATTGATCAACCTCACTGTCAATAGCAAGCTTATTTTAGGAAATTAAAACTTGACATCTGAAAAAGAAACCTTATTTCCATTCTGAACACCACCAAATCACAATTTTTTTACTACATCAGTGGATTCCTCTAGATGCAAGTGATCAAAGAGGTAGCAATACAAAACAATTTGTGAAATCTTAATAATAATAATATTTATACTCTAATCATACAGATTGATAAAAATGGAAACACATCACACACAAGCTCTGCAATAAGATATATGTGGCTCCTTTTAGTCTGTGCACAACCATACACAAGTATGCATTAAAGAGATGAGAGGTTTTACACAGCAAAAGAGAATTTCCAAACAGTATTTAGAAAGATGAAAGACACCTCTATACATACAGTGACTTATAGATGCACACTTACTCGAATAGACATATCTTTGCCATATTAGTGATAAATGGGAATATGTAATAAACACCCACAAAAGAACCATAGCAGTCATGAGGCCACCTCCGTTGGAAGGAGACAAGAATCCTAGCAAAGAAAATATCATTGTAACAAGTGTCATTCCAAAGATCTGTACACCTATACCAACATACACACAGAGCAATCCAAAATTGATGGGTGCCCTGAATGCATCTCCACGAACAAGTTTCCACCTTGTCTCCTCCTGAGATTCATCTTGAGTTTCCAGCTGATTATAGTTAGAAATATCAGATCTAAGAACTTGGAACAAAAAATGGTATTCCAAGCCTCAAGCAGCATAAGCTGATCTTCAAAAAGGAAAGCGTGCTTTTAAAATAAAGGTACACACCATCAAGGGCACACATGTATGTAAATGCTAAAAATACCTTGGTTACTGAATGTCATGTGTTTGACTCAAATGCCAAATCGTAGGATCTCTGTAACTACATAAATAACTTAAACAATAAAAATGCAACGTCAAAATCACAAAAAGGAAGATGGCAAAGTACCTATTTGGAGTAACCTCAAACCCAACTATGCAAGCAGATTCTATCTCAGCATCCCTGTGGTACATCACCCTAAAGCTCAGGTGGTTATTGATAAAATACTTACCCTTGGTCTGTAAAAGGCACAGATAATTCAATCAGCAGTAGCAGAAAAAATGTCCTGTGAAGCAAAAGATTAACCAAAAACATACCACAGCATTATTCCCCTTAAAGATGCAACGTCAAAATCACAAAAAGGAAGATGGCAAAGTACCTATTTGGAGTAACCTTAAACCCAACTATGCAAGCAGATTCTCTCTCAGCATCCCTATGGTACATCACATGTAAAAGGCACAGATAATTTAATCAGCAGTAGCAGAACAAAGGTCCTGTGAAGCAAAAGATTAACCAAAAACATACCACAGCATTATTCCCCTTAAAGCCAATACGGAAGCCAAGTTCATATGTTGTAAACTGACCTCCATCCCTCCTCTGTCTAAGAACACAACTGGAAGATTATCATGGCTAATAAAATTCATAAAACAAAAAGATAGAGAACCATGATATGACAACACGGTCAAACCATAAAAGAAACAATCTTTTTCTTCAGGAGAAACAAAAAGAAACAACCTTTAAGATTTATAAGACATCGAGAGAAAAATAAATAAATAATGAAGAACCAAGAGATAAGATACTCACAAACACGATACAAAACAGAAATCCTCATAACAGCCACCCAGAAACCAATCAATCAACTCAACGGAGAGCATGAGCAACAGATCCTGAGAAAACAAAAAAAAAAGAATCTGCAAAAAAAATAATCAAACAAACACGAGGAAAGAGCAAGAGATTGGAGGCGTACCAAATAGAAATCTAGCAATGATAAAGCGATAAACGAAACCCTAGAAAATCTTATTCACCAAAATCGCCTATTCTTATGTGAGGACCAACCGTGGAGAAGGAGAGGAAATAGTGAAAAAGGGAGAACATCGTTATATGACATCCGGTTGAGCAAACGTTATTGGAGAGTGAAGTAAGAAGAGGAGGAGGACCAACCGTGGAGAAGGAGAGGAAGCCGACGGAGAGAGAAAGAGAGTTGTGAGTGCGTAAAGGTAGAAACTTCGAGAGTGAAGGGACGGTGAAGCAAGAAGAGGAGGAGGACCAACCGTGGAGAAGGGGAGGAAGCCGACGGAGAGAGAAAGAGCGTTGTGAGTTGCATGAAGGTAGAAACTTTGAGAGGAGACATGATTTAATTCAGAGGCACCCAACCGTTGGATTAAATGGACGAGTGGGATGATTGCGTGGTCGTCCATCCCAACTCGTCCTTTATATATATAGTTAATAAGATTATGTGACATTTCAGGTAGGATAAAAGTAGACAAATATAACAGATTTTATATTATGAATTCGATTTGGATGACCGCATAAAAGTTCAAGTGATCCTAAGATAAGCTTATGTTTTAGTTTTAAATTGGAAAAAGATAAGAGATTGTAACCCCTCACGTCAAAGTCGTGAGTAAGATATGCTTCTAGTCTAGATTCACATTAAAAAATATAGGGGAATTATGGAATATAGGATATGTTGTGTGGAGTGTAGGATTGTAGAATTTGGTTTGAGAATGTTGAATAGAGTAAAGGAGCAATAAGTAGAGAAATAAATGTGGTTCATCCCTTTGAGATGGGCTACGTCCACGGACGAAGATAATCAAAGAGATTTTATTAAGAGAAAAATAAGAAAAATTACAAAACACTCAATATTTTTCTCTCAATCATTTATCCCAATTACACCAAAAAAACTCCCAGTATTTCACTCAGAATATTTTCTCTTAAGTACCGCAACTCTCCCTGAACCTTGTTATTCACTCTCTATCTACCTCCTTACTTTCAAGTATACAATGGCTATCTTTTTATAGGCAAATGAATGTAACATTTGTCAAAAAACAAATCTTTGACAAACATTCAAAGATTTGTTTGGTTACCAAACATTGAAAAAGAAGGAGGTGTCTACTATCTTTTAAATGAAAGTTGTCAACTTTGACAATTTCAAAACACATATAACAAATCTCCACCTTGTTTTGAAATTGGGATTCCATGAAAAATTCCTTCAATTATATTCAAGATTGCCCATCTAGGGTATTTATCATGATTTGTGTATTTCGATCAAGTCCAAGGAATGTTTGAACTTGCTTATAGGTAGAGGCTTTGTTAACATGTCTGTCGGATTATTTGCAGTACCAAACTTCTTCACAATAATATTTCCTTGCGAAATTATATCTCAGACAAAATGGTACTTAACATCAATGTGTTTTATTCTTTCACGAAACATTTGATCTTTACTCAAATGGATAACACTTTGACTACTATTGCAATGAACAACGGTCACTTGTTGATTCGAATTCAATTCACTAAATAAGTCTCGTAACCATATAGCTTCCTTAATCGCCTCCATATGAGCCATGTATTCTGCTTCTGTAGTGAACAATGCAACTGTAGGTTGTAAGGTAGTTTTCTAACTGATGACACCGCTTCTAAGTGTGAATACATAACCAGTGATTGATCTCCGTTTATCCAAATCACCTGCATAATCTGAGTCCACAAAACTAACACCATTCTTACTTCTACCAAACTCCAAATAGGAGTTAGTAGTACCATGTAAATATCTCAAAATCTATTTTACTTCATGCCAAGGTTCTTTCCTTGGATTAGACATTTATCTACTTACTACGCTGACAACATGTGAAATGTCAGAATGTGTGCAAACCATTGCATATATCATACTACCAATTGCATTAGAGTAAGGAACTTGTGCCATGGACTTAATTTTTGCAGCTGTTTGTGGTGATAAAGCAGCTGAAAGCCTAAAATGAGCATTAAGAGGAGTACTTACATGTTTAGCGTCTTTCATACCAAAATGCTCTAAAACCTTCTTAATAAAACTCTTTTGAGTAAGGCAAAGTTTGCCTGCAAGTCTATCTCTTTGAATTTCCATCCCTAGAATTTTCTTAGCTGCTCTTAGATCTTTCATCTCAAACTCACTGTTAGGTTCAGCTTTCAACCTACTAATCTAAAAAATGTTCTTGGCAACAATAAGCATATCATCAACATAAAGCAATAGATAAATGCATATGCCATCATCAAGTTTTTTTAAATAAACATAACTATCATATTGACTTCTAAAATATCGGTGATTTACCATGAATGAGTCAAACCATTTATACCACTTCCTAGGAGACTGTTTTAAACGATACAATGACTTCTTCAACAAACAAACATGGTCTTTCTTTCCTTTAACTTCAAAACTTTCAGGATGTTGCATATATATTTTCTCTTTTAATTTACCATGCAAAAATGTAGTTTTAACATCCAGCTTCTCTAATTCCAAATCATGTATAGCTACTAATGCAAGTAAGACACGAATAGAGCCATGTTTAACAACAGGTGAAAAAACATCATTAAAGTCAATTCCTTGAACCTGACTGTAGCCTTTTGCAACCAATCGCGCCTTGTATTTGGCATTTTCAATGCTAGAAATTCCTTTCTTCCTTTTAAAGATCCATTTGCATCTAACAATTTTCTTGTTCTTTGGCAGTTTGACTAACTCCCATGTCTTGTTTTTATGAAGAGACTCAACCTCTTCTTGCATAGCAATTACCCATTTGGCAGAATTATCACAAGAAACAACTTTTGAATAAGTGGAAGGCTCACCAATACTTTTTATTTCTTGTGTTGTTGCAAGTGCATATGCCACCAAATCTGTATCAGCATATTTCCTTGCTGGTTTTATTTCTCTCCAGGGTTTATTTTTTGCTATGGAATACTCCTCTTCTTCTTCTGATGAAGTTTCTTCCTGTTCCGTTGTTATGGCTTCTTTTTCTGTGATTATGGGGATGTGAATTTGCTTCGAAGGGATGTTTTGTGGAGGATGATTCTCCAGCTTAAGCTCCACCTGCTTGGACTACTCTTCACACCTGTATCAAAAGAAATAGGAGTCTCCTTCTTTACGTGAGGCATAACTTATTCATAAAAAATGACATCCCTACTAATGATTAGTTTGAGCGCCTTAGGATTAAGACACCATAATTTATATCCTTTGATGCCATTAGGATGTCCAATAAATATGCACTTTTTGTATCTAGGTTCTAACTTCCCATCATTAATATGTACATATGCTGGACACCCAAAATTTTTTAAATTTGAATAATTGGTAGGTTTGTCAGACCATACCTCTTTTGGAGTCTTACAGTCAATGGCTGTCAATGGAGAGCGATTTATCAAGTAACATATTGTTGTTGCTGCTTCAGCCCAAAAATCTTTTGATAGGCCAGAGTTGGACAACATGTAACAAACTTTCTCTAAAATTGTTCTTTTCATTCTTTCTGCCACACCATTCTGTTGCAGCGTACCTCTGACTATCAAATGGCGAACTATTCCTTCATTCTTACAAAATCATTAAATTCACTATCACAAAACTCTAAGCCATTATCTGTCTTGAGTCGTTTTATTTTTCTGCCTGTCTATTTTTCAACTAGCGCCTTTTATTTTTTGAAAATGATAAACACGTCATTTTTGTGTTTCAAAAAATACACCCATACCTTTCTGGAGTAATCATCAATACAGGTAAGCATGTACTAGGCGCCACCTTTTGAAGAGACACGTGCAGGCCACCAAGGATAAGAGTGAATGTAGTCTAAAGTGCCTTTTGTCTTGTGAAATGCAGTATAAAAACTGACTCTTTTCTTCTTGTTGAATACACAATGTTCATAAAAATTTAAATTTGTCACTTTTTCATTTAAGAGAAGACCTCTTTTGCTTAGTAGTGTTAGACCTCTTTCACTCATATGTCCCAACCTTATATGCCTGGTGACATCTGATTCTGACAGAGCTGACGTGGTCACATCAGCTCCTCCGATAACAGACGTTCCTTTCAACCCGTACAATTTCCCAATTTGAAAAGTCTTCATCACGACCAAGGCTCCTCTGACTACTTTGAGAACTCCACCTCCACTAGTGTAATGGTAGCCTTTTGAATCCAAGGTCCTTAAAGAGATAAGATTTCTATTTAAGTTTAGGATATGGCGAACATCTATTAATGTTCTTACTACACCATTAAACATTTTTACTATGATAGTGCCTACAGCAACCACTTTACAAGCTTGATTGTTTCCCATTAATACAACTCCACCATCAACTGGATCATAGGTGGAGAACCAGTCTTTGTTCGGACACATGTGAAATGAGTAGGCAGTGTCAAGGATCCATTCATCTTGTGTTCTAGATCCTTCTTTACTCACCAAAAGAACATTTGCTTGTTCCTCCTTTTGTACAACATTGGCTGCAACTTGCTTTTCTTTATTCTCTCGATCTAGCTTGTTTTTGAGCTTGTAATAGTCAGCTACAACATGCCCTTTCTTTTTACAATATCACAAAATCCATTTTTGACTTTAGATTTTGATCTTAACTTGTGCCTGTTATTGCTATTGGAGTTTTTGTCTGTTGATCTTCCTCTGATAATGAGTCCTTCTGTAGGACTACTCTGGTTTGAGATGAACTCTTTGTCAATAATATCTTTTGAAAGTGAGGTATATTTGATCTCCTATAATCTGAGAGATTCTTGACCATAAATAATAGTCTGTCGAAAATGCTTTTACGATGGAGGTAATGAGTGTAGCAACATGAGAGCTTGGTCTTCTTGATTATACTTGATGTCTATATTCTCAAGATCCATGAGAATTGAACTAACATTATCGACATGTAATTTGAGTGAACCCCCTTCTACCATACGGAGCATGTGTGAGTGATGTTTTGCAACCACCTTGCTAGTGAGACTCTTTATCATATATAGAGATTCCAACTTGCGCCATAATGAAGCAACTGTCTTCTCATGAATAACTTCACGTAAGACTTCATTTGAAAGGCTTAAGTGAATGGCGGCCATGGCTTTTTCATCCATGTCTAGCTTTTGGGCATCAGTTAATTCTCCTGGTATGACATTCTTTCCCAACAAGGCTTTCTACACACCATTTTGTGTCAAGACAGCATACATCTTGACTTTCCACAAAGTAAAGCTGGTGTTGCGGTCAAACTTCTTAAAATCAAATCTTGTTGTTGCCATCTTCAAACAAAACTTCCAATTAGGAACAAAACTTTGCTCCCACTATTACACGTGAATAGTACATGTACGTATAAATAGTATTATATCCGTACGTATAAATAGTATCGTATTTGTATGTATGAATAGTACCATATACGTGAATAACATTAGTTGTTACAGCTCTGCTACAGTGACTGCTATAGTGTTTAATTCAAAATAATTGCAAACAGTTATCATCTTTTTTAGTTACTATTTTATTATTCATCAACTTTCACTGTTGTCATTTGAAAACTGAATGGATTGCGTCAAAAAATTCGTTGTAAGTTTCTCACCAAGCTCTTATACTAGTTTGTTGTGAAGAGTGTAGGATCGTAGAATTTTGTTTGAGAAAGTTGAATGGAGTAATGGAGCAACAAGTAGAGAAAAAATGTGGGAAAAATAAGACACAAGAAATTTACATGGTTCACCCATTTGAGATGGGTTATGTCCACGAACAAAGACAATCAAGGAGATTTTACTAAGAGAAAAAATTACAAAATACTCAGTATTTTTCTCTCAGCCATTTATCCCAATTACACCCTAAAAAACTCACAATATTTCACTCAGAATATTTTCTCTCAAAATACCTAAACTCTCTCTGCACCTTGTTATCCACTCTCTATCTGCCTCCTTACTTTCAAGAATACAATGGCTATCCTTTTATAGGCAAATGAATGTAACGTTTGTCAACAAATAAATCTTTGACAAACATTCAAAGATTTGTTTGGTTACCAAACATTGAAAAAGAAGGGGGAGGTGCCTATTATCTTTGAAATGAAAGTTGTCAACTTTGGCAATTTCAAAACACATATAATAGGATAGTCTTGGCAAAGATATAAAAGCTTAAGAAGGGAGATCATGACCATCATATGAGAGAGACAAGTATCAAATCTTATATAAAAATATAAAAAGATTATTAATTAACTCTTATTTATTTAATTTTAAGTTAGTAAATCTTTTAAATCTAAATTGAATTATTATTGAATCGAGAGCATTCTAAAAGAAATTAAAATAAATATTTATTAGTACAATATTGAATCGATAACTTTTAGTCTTGTTTTATATAAAAGTGAGTACCAAATCTTATATCTTGTGATTATTTTAAATTTGAATTAAAGTTATTGTCCGTCTAATTTAGACTCTTAATTTTTAGATTTATGACAACTAATTAAAATTTAAGTAATAAAAATTTTTAAATATGTGTTTTGAATTAGAGTTATTGTTAAATCAATTTAACTTAGAATCTTTGGACATATAATTCTTTCAAAATTGAATTAGAATTAAAATTATTGTGTTACATTATGTTGACTGTACTTTATTTTAGGACAAAATTCTCCACAAAGCTCAAATCATGAGATAGAGAAAGACGAGCTCGTCCTAGATAAGAAAGAGCAGAGTTGATCGAGTTTGAGGAGCTGAGACTGTACTAGAGATGTTGTATCCAAATCTAGCTTTGCAATGGAGGATAGGAGCTAAAAACATTGTTAAATCTCTATTAAAGACAAGTTGATCTGGGCTTAAAATTCAAGGATAAACCGGTTGATGCAACTCTAAACATTGGATTGAAATGCCTTTAGAGAAGTCCATAACAAAGCCACCGGTTGCTATTGGGTATACAAGCGATGATCTTCGACTAGCAAATCCTTTTGAAAATTGGAGAAGAGAAGACTTGGAGACTGTTAGATATTGGATTGTCGAGAAATTGTTGGTGCTTATGATTGATATAAATAAGCTTCGTTGGTACAAATTAAATGATCAAAATGTAACATGTAGTATGAACCTTATTACGTGTCCCGAATTATTCATGAAATGGAAATAAACTCAGGAAATGTGAAATACCTGATTTCAATTCAATTCTAACTTTCGAAGCAGTTTTTGTAGCCAAAATGAGCTTCAATCTTTCGGGACCTTCACGGGAATCATTCACCAACGCGTGATTAAAGTTTTTCTATAGTTTTCTCAAGATGTAAGTGCTCTTAATGGGTCAGAGAATCCGTATGCTTACGAATGATATAAGTAACTACAAGAGACCTTAACCTTTATATATAGCTTCTATATCGGGCTTCTACATCACAGGCCCTATATGGGTCCCGTTGACCTTTATTGTGATCTATTTTCTTCTTAAATTTTGACCCATTGATTTAGATCATTTATTAGGCTACTTTATTATATTTATTTAGATCAAATTACATAACTTAACTGATAAGTTATTGAAAAGCCAAAAGATACAATTAATGGTTGTCCAACTTTATAGGAAATGACTAAATTGTCCTACATTCTCCCCCTTGGACAATCATCAATTATAGTTTTGACTCAATTTTAAAAACAACTTAAAAACTCGGTTAAGTCACGTCACTATATTGGTACCAAATTTAAAAGTTAAAAAACATTTGATTTGAAGACAATGAAAATTACATTCCGTCCTGCAAGGCTTTCGATACTGAAAAATATCAAACATATGTGTCATGTGTGACACAGGTCCCATATCATTACGAATATCTAATACCTTACTAACATGAATCGTAAAATGAATGTATCATCTTCTTTTGTAGGTCTTGATTTCTCCAACTTTATGCTAAACTGCAATAGAAAAATTTTATTTTCTTTTAACAAATGCTAAACAACATTAGAAAAAAATTGTTTTCTCTCACTGATTGCTAAACATCATTAGAGAAAACCTTTATGTTTTCTAACTGAATGCTAAACTGCATTAGAGAACCTTTATGGGAATAAACCTTATATCCCCCTATATCATGTTAAATTTGTGGATATCTGTACTAAACTGTATGTGTCTAAATGACATAAGTTCAAGGTCAATCTATATATATACCCAATGATCTTTAAAATGCTTAAGATCGACACAAATCTTAAGACTTTTGTATGTATTATGACTATAAACAAGAATAGTTATTACTGGGGATAAAAAGATGATCATCTATATTAATAAAAAATCATAACATCATAATACATCAAAATGTATAAACATACAAGGAGCAAATACAACGATCCCTAACTACTACTATATGAGGACCTTAACATGCCCATATTGGATACATGTTTAACAAACACTAGTGGGTGAAGTCCTTTAGTTAATGGATCTGCTAACATCTCCTCAGTCCTGATATCCTCCACTTCGACATTGATAAAGCAATCAGACACAAGAGGGGGGGGGGGGGGGTGAATTGTGTGTGACTTAAAATTTTTTTCAATTACTTTCAATTTAAATAATTAA
>JAOTAX010141855.1:0-16611 GCA_025629825.1 Erythroxylum guanchezii | reverse complement strand
CCAAAAATTTTATTTTTATTTTGGTCCTTGGACTCTTGGAAATAATAATTAAGCCCCTTAACTTCATAAAATTACATCTTGGTCCTCCAAGAATTGGAAAATTACAATTAAGTCCTTTAATTTTTTGATAATTTGCAAATAAGCCCTTATGTACATCAACTTTTCTAATTAATTTTTCTAAGTGTCCAATAAGTCTATAAATCATGTCTAATAGCCTCTAAGGCATTAAACACATTTAATTTAACCACTATGGTCATATCCATCCAATGGACTCGGTTTTATCCACTTAAAAACTCATATATCAGAAATCTCCAAAGATTTCGCATTACCAATGGAAGGGCATATAACATTATAAATCACTTAAATATACACCCAAATGACTTAATTACATCTTTGAACTTATATACAACCATGTATATATCAAATATACAGTAGTATCCCCAAATACAATACAACATCTAAGGGCTCAGAAAGTTCGGTGTTAAAATCAGTATTGGCAATTTGGTTTGATATCAACTGGAAAAGTGATCGAGAGAAAAAAATTATGGTATGAAAAGAAAAAAACAAGATAACATACTGAACCAAAAAACTTAAATGTAGAAGAGATATATTATTATTGCTTTGGCTTGATGCAAGTGAAACATTTGTGGATGAAACAAGTCCAAAACTGAGAGAAATAATAGATAGCAAGCAAGCGGAATGCAAGAGTGCAGATGGGAAGAGAATTATGAGTTTTGTGAGATTTTGATCAAAAAATGGTATGAAGGTGAGCACTTTAATACTGACGGTCGATACTGGCAATTTTACATGATATCGACTGAGAAATATTGACCAAACATCAGCCAATACTATAAAATTCAAAAAATTGAAGAACTTGTTTGCAAAAAAAAAAAAAACTACAATCCAGTCATTAATCCAATGTAAACACTGATAAACCTAAAATTGATAAACATCATCATAGACAAATTAACAAGTTTATGAAAGATTCCATACTTCCTAACCAATGTCAAAGTACCAAAATTTGGGTCAAGACTTTTACCATCCTGTTGTTTGATCCAATTAATAAATTTAATTTCATGTTTATCAATTCTTTTTATGGATTTAAGAACCTTAGAAATCACATAACGTTGGAAGAGACATCTTTTTGAAAATATTGCTTATTTCTTAGGCCCATAAATCCTAATTGGATCTATCAAAAATAAAGGTAGGTCGAAGGATGGCTTGTGAAGTAGGCTAAGAGGTCTCAAAAGTGGTCGAGAGAAAAAATTTGTAGTATGAGAAGAAAAAAACTAGATAACGCGCTAAACCAGAAAACTTAAATCCGAAAGAGATATATCATTATTGTTATTTATTGTTGCAAACAAACTAGTTACAAATGAAACAAGTCCGAAACGGAGTGAAATAGTAAATAGCAAGCAAGTGGAATACAAGAGTGCAGATGGGAAAATAATTATGAGATTAGTATGATACCGACCAAAAATGTTATAAAAGTTAGCACTTTGGTTCAGGCTATCAGAATTGGCAATTTCGCATGATTTCCACTGGAAGATACCAGCAAAACATTGGCCAATACATTAATCACCAAAAAATTCAAGCACTTGATTGTAAAAAAATAATAATAATTACAAGTCAATCATTAATCTAACATAAATTTCGAAAGAGAAAAAATTAATAAAGATCATCATAAGCAAAGTAACAAGTTTATGGAAGATTCCAAACTTCCTAACCAATGTTAAAGTTCTAAAGTTCTCCTTTAATATCAAAAATATGTGTTTTACAAAATTAGGTCAAGATTTTTACATCCTGTTCGTTTATCCATTTAATAAATTTAATCTCATCTTTACGGATTTAAGAACCTTACCAATCACATAAAATTAAGAAGAGAGATCTTTTTAAACTTATTGCTTATTTCTTAGGCCCATCAAAAATAAAGGTAGGTCAAAGGATAGCCTGAGAAGTAGGCTTTGATGTCTTAAAAGTGATTGGGAGAAAAAATTTGTAGTATAAGAAGAAAAAAAAAGGATAACATACTAAACCAGAAAACTGAAATCCAGAAGAGATATTTTTATTGTTTTGGATTGTTGCAAATGAAACAATTGTGGATGAAAGTACAAAATGGAGAAATAGTACATAGCAAGAATGTGGAATGCAAAAGTGTTAGGACTGCCTAAAAGATGGTACGAAACTTAGCACCTTGATACCAACTATCAATATCGACAATTTAGTTTGATATCGATTGAAAAATACCTGGTAAACATCATCCAAAGCCGTAAACTTCAATTTCAAGGACTTGTTTGCAAAAAGAAAATTTGTTATAAATGAATCATTAATGCGATGTACATGTCGATAGAGCTAAAATTGGTAAACATCATCAGAAACAAAGTAACAAGTTTATAGAAGATTTCATACTTCCTAAGCAATGTCAAAGTACCAAAGTTCTCCTTTAATATCATAAATACTTGTATTTCAAAATTAGGTTAAGACTTTTACAGTCCCGTTGTTTTATCCATTTAACAAATTTAATTTCATGTTTATCAATTCTTTTATGGATTTAAGAAACTCACTAATCACATAACGTCAGAAGGGATGTCATTTTAAAAATATTGCCTATTTTTTAGGTCCATTAATCATAATTGTAGCCTTAAAAAATAAGGGTAGGTTGAAGGATAGCTTGAGAAGCAATTTGAAAGGTCTCAAAAGTGGCAAAGGGAAAAAATTTATGGTATGAGAAGGAAAAAACAAGATAACATATTGAACTAGAAAACTTAAATTTGGAAGAGATATATTATTATTGCTTTGGCTTGCTGCAAATGAAACATTTGTGGATTAAACAAGTTCAAAACTGAGTGAAATAGCAGATAGCAAGCAAGCGGAATGCAAGAATGCAGATGGGAAGAGAATTGCGAGTTTCGTAAGATACCAATGAAAAAAATGGTAAGAAAGCTAGCACTTTAATAACGGCTGTCGGTACCGACAATTTTACATAATTTTGGTTGAGAAATATCGATTAAACATCAGCCAATACCATCAACTTCAAAAAATTCAAGGAATTATTTGAAATTTTTTTTTACAAATCAATCATTAATCTAATGTAAACACCAATAAAGCTAAAATTGATAAGCAATATCATAAACAAAGTAACAAGTTTATTGAAGATTCGATACTTCCTAATCAATGTCAAAGTACCAAATTCTCCTTTAATATCAGCCAATACCATAAACTTCAAAAAATTCAAGGACTTTTTTGAAAAAAAAAAAAAACTACAAGTCAATCATTAATCCAATGCAAACACCGATAAAGCTAAAATTGATAAACATCATCACAAATAAAGTAACAAGTTTGTAGAAGATTCCATACTTCCTAATAAATGTCAAAGTACCAAAATTTAGGTCAAGATTAAAAAAAATTGTTACAAATGAATCGTTAATATGATGTACACATCGATAGAGCTAAAATTTGCGAACATCATCAGAAACAAAGTAACAAGTTTATAGAAGATTCCAGACTTCCTAAGCAATGTCAAAGTACCAAAATGATCCTTTAATATCATAAATACGTGTATTACAAAATTAGTCAAGACTTTTGCTTTCCCGTTGTTTTATCCATTTAATAAATTTAATTTCATATTGATCAATTCTTTTATGGATTTAATGTAACACCCGATATCTAGTTTACCCGGTACACCGAAATAAATGGGTATTTGAGACTGATGTCATTAAAACCAAGACAGTGAATAATAATTTTAGTGGCATCAATTTAATAATGTATGACATTTTTCGGTGGTCACAAGAAATTATACGAGCAGATGTTTAAAAACCAGTACAAGAATGGCAATTTTGTAAATAAGTGGACATGAGGCATATAAAAGGAGCTAGTTGGAGAATAAGACAAAAACATTGTCTTCTTCTTCTCCCTCTCTCACGAAACCTCCATGGGAGATAGCTCTCAATCTTTTTCAACTTTTGTAGCAAGATTTGGAAGGAGAACCAAGGCATTTGGGTAGTATAAAAAGGTAAGCCTTCACTCCAATGCTTAGATCTATTGATTAAAACTTAGTTTCTCTCTTCTTTTGTGAAACCCATTTGATAGAATGTATAGGTTTGATGTTTTGGATGATGGGTTTTTGTTCTTTGATGTCTAATGACACTTTAACATGAAGAAATTTCGTTTTTACGGTGATTGGAGTGCTAAGTCAAAACCTAGGGTTTTGAAGGTTAAGCTGTCATGGAGACAGATTTATGGCTCTCTTTGTACATTTGTTTTGAGTTGTTTAACGTGTGAATATGGAGAAACTCAAAACATAGAAGTTGTAGATCCAGATGTCTACTATCTCCCGGATGTTTTTTTTCACGATTTTAGGTGAGCCAAACAAATGTAAAAGGCCCTGAATTGGTACTGATTCAGAATACCAGCGGGATTGAAACGAGAACTGAAAGTTAATTGTTTGAAGACCTTAGAGTTAGAATTGGATGATGAGTTCTTCTTATGAAATGCTAAAAAATGTGTTGTCTAAGTGCTGTAAAAAGGAGATTTTAATTTTATGAGTATTCTGTTAGATAAGGCTGAAAAAGTGAAGGATGTTGCTAACATTAGTGACGCAGAAAAGAACAGAAACAGAACATTCTTTTAAAAATCACAATAAATCCAATTTACATCATTTTTGAGCCGTCTTTAGATATGTGATATCCATATGAGTCTATTGAAAATTAAGTTTTGAATCGCCTTAATTGAATGAGAAATGATTAAGTTATAAGGTTTTGAGACAGGAAGGGTCCAACTCATGACTGATTGTTAAAGCTGATTGTACATGGGAGATTTGGATTTCCTTGATGACAGAATCAGAACATGGTCATAAAAGAAAAATTGTGAGTTCATGTGTTAGCTAGAGGTCTGGAAAGTTTGAAAAAACATTGAGCCTATGTATAAAAAGTTATGCCATCACGAATGGGACTTATGCAGTTTTTTTTATATGTGTTAAGAAATGAGGTTTTTGTAAGAATGACTGATATGAGTATATATAATTTTATGCATGTTACCCAATAGCTTGTGAAATCAGACAAGGAATAGAACTAGAAGTCGTACCTAGTTCTTCTTAAGTTCAAGAAAATTAGAAAAGAGATCAGAACCATTGCGATAGTCGAGGTGAGTATAATCATGCTACTATACTTGTGTAGTAATCCTTTTCTTTTATCTTGCGGCTTGTTGAATTGTTCTTGAACCTATATGACTTATTTGACATATGACTCCATATAGTTGAGTCTAACATGTTGTATGCCAGATTGACCAGATGATTTCAGATTCTTTGCATCTTCTGGTTCCCTTATTGTGTTGAACCTATTGATTGCGATTCTTTGATGAATTATGCTTCCCTTGTTAGCCATGATGGATGAGTTCACAGAATACCCAGCTAATAGGGTATATTATCAGACTATGTTTACATAAATAACCCGCTAGTGATGGGTTAGATTCGGTTCCTACCTAGAGAGGGCAGGCCTCCAAGGGCAAGGTTAGGCCAACCTTGTCTAGAATCAGAAAAAGAGAGATATGCCGTACTAGCATGCCTCTGTCTCTTCCTAAGAAATTTAGAAAATCAGAAATCAGAAATGAGAAAGCTCAGAATTAGGAATCCTATAGAACCCAGAATCAAGAAAGAAACCAGAATTCAGAAAGAACCCAGAACCCAGAACAGAATTCAGAAACCAGATTCATGTTTTCTTTGAACAATTCATATTGAGCTTTATCATTGATACTCATGTGATTGCCGCATTTGATATTATTACCTGTTCATTTATTGATGCTCAGAATGCCACAGACCATTGTTGCGAAGCTAGCCTTGTGTTACCTAGCCTCACAAGCATGGTAGTATGTTTATAACTCACTGAGTCGCGTTGTAGACTCACACCTCACTATCATCATTTCAGGAGATTAGCGGATCGTACGAGAAAGAAATTCCAAGCCTTTTTTAGACTCACTTGGATAATCAGACAATTAATGTTTTTGTCATGATGTAACTGTCCGATGCTTCTGGACTCTCCATGGTTTGTCATAATACATGTATAGATTTGTATGTTATTGAGAATGATGTCAGCTGATGATGAGTAGATAAGGTATGTGAGAATTGATAAAGCTAAAATTGATAAACAACATCATAAACAAAGTAACAAGTTTATAGAAGATTCTATACTTCCTAAACAATGTCAAAGTATCAAAATTTAGGTCAAGATTTTTACCATCTCGTTGTTTTATCCATTTAATAAATTTAATTTCATGTTTATCAATTCTTTTTATGGATTTAAGCACCTCACCAATAACATAACGTTAGAAGAGACATCTTTTTGAAAATGTTGCCTATTTCTTAGGCCCATAAATCATAATTGGACCCATAAAAAAATAAAGTTAGGTCAAAGGATAGCATAAGAAGTAGGCTGAGAGGTCTCAAAAGTGGCTAAAAGAAAAAATTTGTAATATGAGAAGGAAAAAACAAGATAACGTACTAAACCAAAAAACTTAAATCCAAAAGAGATATATTATTATTGTTATTTATTGTTGCAAACAAAACAATTGTGGATGAAACAAGTTCGAAACGAAGTGAAATAGTAAATAGGAAGCAAGTGGAATACAAGAGAGCATATGGAAACAGAATTGCGAGTTTCGTACGATACTGACCAAAAAAATGGTACAAAAGTTAGCACTTTGGTACCGGCTGTCGGTACCGACAATTTTGCATGATTTTGGCTAGAAAATACCACCAAAACATTCGCCAATACCTTAATCATCAAAAAATTCAAGCATTTGATTGAAAAAAAATTAATTACAAGTCAATCATTAATCTGATGTAAATATCGATGGAGCAAAAATTGAAAAACATCATCAGAAACAAAGTAACAAGTTTATGGAAGCAATGTTAAAGTACTAAAATTCTCCTTTAATATTAAAGATACGTGTATTACAAAATTAAGTCAATATTTTTACATCACGTTCTTTTATCCATTTAACAAATTTAATCTCATCTTTATGGATTTAAGAACTTTACAAATCACATAACATTAAGAAGAGAGGTCTTTTTAAACATATTGCATATTTCTTAGGCCCATAAATCCTAATTGGACCCATAAAATCTAAAGGTAGGTCAAAGGATAGCTTGGGAAGCAGGTTGAGATGTCTTAAAAGTGATTGAGAGAAAAAAATTGTAGTATGAGAAGAAACAAAAAAGACAACGTACTAAACCAAAAAACTTAAATCTAGAAGAGATATTATTATTGTTTTGGTTTGTTGCAAGTGAAACAATTGGGGATGAAAGTACACAACGGAGTGAAATAGTATATAACAAGAAAGTGAAATGCAAAATGCAGGGACTGGCCAAAAGATGGTACGAAACTTAACACCTTGATACCAACTATCAGTATCGGAAATTTTGTTTGATATTGACTGGAAAATACTTGGTAAACATCGTCCAATGCCGTAAACTTCAATTTCAAGGGCTTGGTTGTAAAAATAAAAATTGTTGCAAATAAATCATTAACGCGATGTACACATTGATAAAGCTAAAATTGGTAAACATCATCAGAAACAAAGTAACAAGTTTATAGAAGATTCCGTACTTTCTAAGCAATGTCAAAGTACCAAAATTCTCCTTTAATATCATAAATACGTGTATTACAAAATTAGGTCAAGATTTTTACATTCCTGTCGTTTTATCTATTTAACAAATTTAATTTCATGTTTATCAATTCTTTTATGGATTTAAGAACCTCACCAATCACAAAATGTCAAAAGAGATGTCTTTTTAAAAATATTGCTTATTTCTTACGCCCATTAATCACAATTGTCTTCAAAAATAGGGGTAGGTTGAAGGATAGCTTGAGAAGTAGGCTAAAAGGTCTCAAAAGTGGCTGAGAGAAAAAAAAATGGTATGAGAAGAAAAAAACAAAACATACTGAACCAAAAAACTTAAATGTAGATGAGATATATTATTATTGCTTTGGCTTGTTGCAAATTAAACAGTTATGGATGAAATAAGTCCAAAACTGAGCGAAATAGCAGATAGCAAGCAAACGGAATGCAAGAGTGTAAATGGGAAGAGAATTACGAGTTTCGTAAGATACTGATCAAAAAATGGTACAAAAGTTAGCCCTTTAATACTGGCTGTCAATACCGGCAATTTTATATGATATCAATTAAGAAATACGGACCAAACAACAGCCAATACCATAAATTTCAAAAAATTCAAGGACTTGTTTGCAAAAAAAAAACTACAAGTCAATCATTAATCCAATGTAATCACAGGTAAAGCTAAAATTGATAAATATTATTGTGAACAAAGTAACAAGTTTATAGAAGATTCCATACTTCCTAAACAATGTCAAAGTACCAAAATTTAGGTCAAGATTTTTACTATCCCGTTGTTTTATCCATTTAACAAATTTAATTTCATGTTTATCAATTCTTTTTATAGATTTAAGAAACTCACTAATCACATAAGGTCAGAAGAGACATCTTTTTGAAAATATTGCTTATTTTTTAGGCCCATAAATCATAATTGGACACATAAAAAATAAAGGTAGGTCGAAGGATAGCTTGACAAGTAGGCTGAGAGGTCTCAAAAGTGGTCGAGAGAAAAAATTTGTAATATGAGAAGGAAAAAACTAGATGACGTGCTGAACCAGAAAACTTAAATCTAAAATAGATACATTATTATTGTTATTTATTGTTGCAAACAAAACTGTTGTGGTTGAAATAAGTCCGAAACAGAGTGAAATGGTAAATAGCAAGCAAGTGGAATACAATAGTGCCGATGGCAACAAAATTTCGAGTTTCGTACGATACCGACCAAAAAATGGTTCAAAAGTTAGCACTTTGGTACCGGCTGTCAGTACCGACAATTTTGCATGATTTTGGCTGGAAAATACCACCAAAACATTCTCCAATACCTTAATCACCAAAAAATTTAGGCATTTAATTGTAAAAAAATATTAATTACAAGTCAATCATTAATCTGATGTAAATATCGATAGAGCAAAAATTGATAAACATCATCAGAAACAAAGTACCAAGTTTATGGAAGCAATGTTAAAGTACTAAAATTCTCCTTTAATATTAATGATATGTGTATTACAAAATTAGGTCAAGATTTTTCCATCCCGTTCTTTTATCCATTCACCAAATTTGATCTCATCTTTGTGGATTTAAGAAACTTACCAATATCAAATAACAATAAGAAGAGAGGTCTTTTAAAAAATATTGCTTATTTCTTAGGCCCATAAATAATAATTGGACCCATAAAAAATAAAGGTAGATTGAAGGATAGCTTAAGAAGAAAAAAAAGATAACGTACTAAACTAGAAAATTGTTACAAATCAATCGTTAATGCGATGTGCACTTCGATAAAGGTAAAATTGGTAAACATAATCAGAAACAAGGTAACAAGTTTATAGAAGATTCCATACTTCCTAAGCAATGTTAAAGTACCAAAATTCTCCTTTAATATCATAAATACTTATATTACAAAATTAGGTCAAGACTTTTATGTTCCTGTTGTTTTATCCATTTAACTAATTTAATTTCATGTTTATCAATTCTTTTATGGATTTAAGAACCTCACCAATCACGTAACGTCAGAAGAGATGTCTTTTTAAAAGTATTGCTTATCTCTTAGGCCCATTAATCGCAATTGTACCTTTCAAAAATAGGGGTAAGTCAAAGGATAGCTTGAGAAGCAGGCTGAAAGGTCTCAAAAGTGGTCGAGAAAAAAAATGGTATGAGAAGAAAAAAAAAAGATAACATACTAAACCAGAAAACTTAAATCTAGAAGAGATATATTATTATTGCTTTGGCTTGCTGTAAATGAAACATTTGTGGATGAAACAAGTCCAAAACTGAATGAAGTAGCAGATAGCAAGTAAGCGGAATGCGAGAGTGCAGATGGGAAGAGAATTAAAATTTTCATAAGATAACGATCCAAAAATGGTACAAAAGTTAACACTTTAATACCAACTATCGGTACTGGCAATTTTACACGATATCGGCTGAGAAATACGGACCAAACAACAACCAATACCATAAACTTCAAAAAATTCAAGGACTTGTTTGCAAAAAAAAAAAAACCCTACAAGTCAATCATTAATCCAATGTAATCACAGATAAAGCTAAAATTGATAAATATTATCATGAACAAAGTAACAAGTTTATAGAAGATTCCATACTTCCTAAACAATGCCAAAGTACCAAAATTCAGATCAAGATTTTTGCTATCCCGTTGTTTTATCCGTTTAACAAATTTAATTTTATGTTTATCAATTCTTTTTATGGATTTAAGAACCTCACCAATCACATAACGTCAGAAGAGACTTCTTTTTGAAAATATTGCTTATTTCTTAGACCTATAAATCATAATTGGACACATAAAAATAAAGGTAGGTCAAAGGATAGCTTGAGAAGTAGGCTGAGAGGTCTCAAAAGTGGCCGAGAGAAAAAATTTATAATATGAGAAGGAAAAAACTAGATGACGTGTTGAACCAAAAAAATTAAATTTAAAAGAGATATATTATTATTGTTATTTATTGTTGCAAACAAAACAGTTGTTGTTAAAACAAGTCTGAAACAGAGTGAAATAGTAAATAGCAAGCAAGTGGAATACAATAGTGTCGATGGGAACAAAATTACGAGTTTTGTATGACATGACCGCGCATCGTAACGCTAGTCAAAATTAAAATAACTAGACTACTACTGTAGCAGTGGCGAGTCTAGGTCGATTCCACAGAGAGTGTGTGTGAAGTTTATGAAATGAAATTAACCGGTATTTACACTTAATGGGAGATTTTGGATTTTTGGAATAGAAAAATAAAATAAAACTAACTAACAAAAACAAATTAAAGAAAACATCTAAAAATGATAAATGTGGGGAATTCGATAGGGACCCGGTTCTTTGGTTAAATCTCGGCCTAAACCCTAAGCAAGTATATTTTATTAATTTTTTATTCTATAACCTCTCATAGCAACTATTAATCGTGGGTTAAAAATTAACCCGAGTTTTCCCTTAGATTTTGTTTAATCAAGATACGATCGTTAATTAAACCTAACCACCTAATAACCTAGGATATGATCTCTAGATTTAATTAGGCAGTAGCATTATGAATTAGGAAAACTGATTAATCAAGGCAACAACCACATACGATGCGTCATTTAACCTAGGTCATATTATCCCTAATGATTATGAATCATTAGTCGCTACACATGAATTCCAACATAACAATTACGGATTATATCGAAATTCTAGTAATGGGTTTTGCAATTAATAATCCAATGAACGCATTAAAATCATCAAATCATAATACCCAATGGGTTCATACATAAATAACTGAATAATAACAAAAATTTGATTATCCATATACAATACCTAAAATTAAAATAGGATAACACAATCAATTTCTAATGAGAGAAAGAAATAACAAAATAATTAAAATAATACTTAACCGGAATCGTCGGTGCCGATTTTACTTCCGAACCGGCGTTGAAACGTCTAGCTCTTCATGACTCTTCCTAAAAAATTACTTCAACCCTCATTCTAAACCTTAGCCACAAATCCTTTGATTTTGCCCAAACTGCTCTGCGCTATTTCTTCTGCGCCAGTTACGAGGATGCTGTAGCGTCCTGGAGCGTCCCCTCTGCTTGCGTTGCTCTACTATGGCCTTCTGCTCCTGTTGATGATGTGACCAATAAAGGTCACACATTAACTTAAAACATTGCTCTCCTCTTCTCTGTTCCGTATGCGTGTTTATTGCTTCCCCATGTTTTTATTCTGCACCGCACTCACGCCCCTCTTCTCTTCATGCTTGATTTTCCTTTTTTTTTAAATGCCACTTGTTGCGTTTTTGTGCTCCCCACGCCTAGGTCCTGTAAAGTTTTGTTTTCACTTGATTTAATTTCTGCCTTGAAAACCCTCCTAAAACGCAGCGTCGTCTCCCCTCTAGCTGGCGTGGATGGACCTTAATTTCTGTTAGTTACATTGTTCGGCTCTGTCTACTTATGCGTTAGTTTTGGGTCTCCAAAAACGCTGCTACCTGTTGGGACCCTGCTTGTTACATTGTTCCTGGCTCTTAATTAATTTGCATCACTTCCGTTATTCTCTTGCTATCCTAGGTCATGCCTCTTCTATGTAGCTAATTTAATTTGCTCCTATGCGTCTTATGCCTCATGTGTCATCATTCGTTCGGTGCCTATTGCGTGATATGACAATTAAATTGCAGCTCTTCCTAAACCTCCCTTTCCGCCTGTGCCTACGTCATTCTCTATTTACGCCTGCGCATGGAGCGCTGCGTCTTGGAGTTAAACGCAACGTTAATGCTGCTTCCTGATGCATAATTCAAGTCTTGTAACGTCGTTTTGGTCTTTGGCAGCTGTATTACTCTACCATTATCCACCTATTGCATGCTTTTTTATTTTCCATTTTCTTACCTTTTATTATTATTTTTCTTCTTCTTCCATGAAAGCAAGTGGATATTAATCTTCAAAAAATGATCCATATGTCGTGCTTTCGACTCACTTTAATTTCTTTGCTTCCAAATTATACCTAAAATCATAGATGAATTAAAGTGAGTATCTTAAGCATTTTTATGTCAATAATTGCTAAGTGTAAATAATTAAAAATATTAACAATTAAACACATATCACGATACTGACCAAAAAATGGTACAAAAGTTAGCACTTTGGTACTGGCTGTCGGTACCGACAATTTTGCATGATTTTGACTGGAAAATACCACCAAAACATTCGTCAATACCTTAATCATCAAAAAATTCGGGCATTTGATTGAAAAAGATATTAATTACAAGTCAATCATTAATCTGATGTAAGTATTGATAGAGTAAAAATTGATAAACATCATCAAAAACAAAGTAACAAGTTTATGGAAGCAATGTTAAAGTACTAAAATTCTCCTTTAATATTAAAGATACGTGTATTACAAAATTAGGTCAAGATTTTTACATCTCGTTCTTTTATCCATTCAACAAATTTGATCTCATCTTTGTGGATTTAAGAAACTTACCAATCAAATAACAATAAGAAGAGAGGTCTTTTTAAACATATTGCTTATTTCTTAGGCCCATAAATCATAATTGGACCCATAAAAGATAAAGGTAGGTTGAAGGATAGCTTGAGAAGTAGGCTAAGATGTCTCAAAAGTGATTGAGAGAAAAAAATTTGTAGTATGAGAAGAAAAAAAAGATAACGTATTAAACTAGAAAACTTAAATCCAGAAGAGATATTGTTATTGTTTTGGTTTGTTAGAAATGAAACAATTGTGCATGAAAGTACAAAACGGAGCGAAATAGTATATGACAAGAAAGTGGAATGCAAAAGTGCGAGGACTGGCCAAAAGATGGTACGAAACTTGCCCCTTGATATCAACTATCAGTGTCGGCAATTTTGTTTGATATCGACTGGAAAGTACTTGCTAAACATCGTTCAACGCCGTAAACTTCAATTTCAAGGACTTGTTTGGAAAAATAAAAATTGTTACAAATCAATCGTTAATGCGATGTACTTGTCGATAGAGCTAAAATTAGTAAACATAATTAGAAACAAAGTAACAAGTTTATAGAAGATTCCATACTTTCTAAGCAATGTCAAAGAACCAAAATGCTCCCATAATATCATAAATACGTGTATTACAAAATTAGGTCAAGAAATTTACATTCCCGTTGTTTTATCCATTTAACAAATTTAATTTCATGTTTATTAATTCTTTTATGGATTTAAGAATCTCACCAATCACACAACGTCAGAAGAGACGTCTTTCTAAAACTATTGCTTATTTCTTAAGCCCATTAATCACAATTGTCTTCAAAAATAGGGGTAGGTCGAAGGATGGCTTGAGAAGCAGGCTGAAGGGTCTCAAAAGTGGCTGAGAGAAAAAAAATTATGGTATGAGAAGAAAAAAACAAGATAACATACTGAGCCAGAAAACATAAATGTAGAAGAGATATATTATTATTGCTTTGGCTTGTTGCAAAGGAAAATTTTGTGGATGAAACAAGTCCGAAACTAATTGAAATAGCAGATAGAAAGCAAGTGGAATGCAATAGTGTAGATGGGAAGATAACTAAGAGTTTCGTAAGATTCCGATCAAAAAATGTTACAGAAGTTAGCACTTTAATATCGACTGTCGGTACTGGCAATTTACATGATATTGGTTGAGAAATACAGAACAAACATCAGCCAATACCATAAACTTCAAAAATTCAAGGGCTTGTATGTAAAAAAAAATATACACGTCAATCATTAATCCAATGTAAACATCGATAAAGCTAAAATTGATAAACATCATCATAAACAAAGTAACAAGTTTATAGAAGATTCCATACTTCCTAATCACTGTCAAAATACCAAAATTTAGGTCAAGATTTTTACCATCCCGTTGCTTTATCCATTTAACAAATTTAACTCTATGTTTATCAATTCTTTTTACGGCTTTAAGAACCTACCAATCATATAACGTTAGAAGAGAAGTCTGTTTTGAAAATATTGCTTATTTCTTAAGCCCGTAAATCATAATTGGACCCATAAAAAATAAAGGTAGGTTAAAGCATAGCTTGAGAAGTAGGTTGAGAGGTCTCAAAAGTGGCCGAGAGAAAAAATTTGTAGTATGAGAGGGAAAAAACAAGATATGTACTGAACTAGAGAACTTAAATCCAAAAGCGATATATTATTATTGTTATTTATTGTTGCAAACGAAACAGTTGTGGATGAAACAAGTTCAAAACAGACTCAAATAATAAATAGGACGCAAGTGGAATATAAGAGAGCATATGGGAACAGAATTGTGAGTTTCGTACGATACTGACCAAAAAATGGTACAAAAGTTAGCACTTTGGTACTGGTTGTCGGTACCAACAATTTTGCATGATTTTGGCTGGAAAATACCACAAAAAATTCGCCAATACCTTAGTCATAAAAAAATTCAAGCACTTAATTGTTAAAAAAATTATTTACAAGTCAATCATAAATCTGATGTAAATATCGATAAAGCAAAAATTGACAAACATCATTAGAAATAAAGTAACAAGTTTATGGAAGATTCCAAACTTCCTAAGCAATGTTAAGTACTAAAATTCTCCTTTAATATAAAAAATACTTGTATTACAAAATTAGGTTAAGATTTTTACATCCCGTTTATTTATCCATTTAATAAATTTAATATCATCTTTGTAGATTTAGGAACCTTACCAATCACATAAGAAGAGAGGTCTTTTTGAACATATTGCTTAATTCTTAGGCCTATAAATCATAATTGGACACATCAAAAATAAAGGTAGGTCGAAGGATAACTTGAGAAGTAGGCTGAGATGTTTCAAAAGTGATTGAGAGAAAAAAATTTGTGGTATGAGAAGGAAAAAAAAGATAACGTACTAAACTAGAAAACTTAAATCCAGAAGACATATTGTTATTGTTTTGGATTGTTGCAAATGAAACAATTGTGGATGAAAGTACAAAATGGAGAGAAAAAGTATATAGCAAGAAAGTGGAATGCAAAAGTGTGGGGACTGGCCAAAAGATGGTACGAAACTTAGCACCTTGATACCAACGATCAATATCGGCAATTTGGTTTGATATCGACTGGAAAATACCTGCTAAACAACATTCAATGCCGTAAATTTCAATTTCAAAGACTTGTTTGTAAAAAGAAAAGTTGTTACAAATCAATCGTTAATGCGATGTACACGTCGATAAAGGTAAAATTGGTAAATATAATTAGAAACAAAGTAACAAGTTTATAGAAGATTCCATACTTCCTAAGCAATGTTAAAGTACCAAAATTCTCCTTTAATATCATAAATACTTATATTACAAAATTAGGTCAAGACTTTTACGTTCCCGTTGTTTTATCCATTTAACAAATTTAATTTCATGTTTATCAATTCTTTTATGGATTTAAGAACCTCACTAATCACATAACGTCAGAAGAGATGCCTTTTTAAAAGTATTGCTTATTTCTTTGGCCCATTAATCACAATTGTACCTTTCAAAAATACGGGTAGGTCAAAGGATAGCTTGAGAAGCAGGATGAAAGGTCTCAAAAGTGGCCGCAAGAAAAAAAAATGGTATGAGAAGGAAAAAATAAGATAACATGCTGAACCAGAAAACTTAAATGGAGAAGAGATATATTATTATTGCTTTGGCTTGTTGCAAATGAAAAATTTGTGGATGAAACAAGTCCAAAACTGAATGAAATAGTAGATAGCAAGTACGCGGAATGCGAGAGTGCAGATGGGAAGAGAATTACGATTTTTGTAAGATAACGATCCAAAAATGGTACAAAAGTTAACACTTTAATACTGACTGTCGGTATCGAAAATTTGACATGATATCGGCTGAGAAATATTGACCAATCATTAGCCAATACCATAAACTTCAAAAAATTCAAGGACTTGTTTGCAAAAAGAAACTACAAGTCAATCATTAATCTAATGTAAATGTAGCGAGCGCCCCCTTACCGTCGAATACACACCGGGATGCCCGAAGGTCATTCTGGCACATATCCTACAATAAAGGCGCACTACGATCGATCACTGCATTCACTCCACATGGCATCATTTGAAAATTTACTATAAA
>JAOTAX010141837.1:0-16612 GCA_025629825.1 Erythroxylum guanchezii | reverse complement strand
AAATTAAGAAAAAGACAATTTTGCTATTCCATCCTAATTAATCATGCAAATATAATAAATCTTCCTGTGGGATAAAAGTTGTTATATTTAAATATGATTAATTACAATTTGTGTCATTTTACTAAATGTGATTTATAATACATAATATATATTTTTAATTAATCAAAGATGCTGTGGCTAATCTTCAACTAATTAAAAATTATATTAATCACATGACACCTCATTTTATGCAAAACTATGAATAATAAAGGTTCTACTTAATCCTTTACAATTTATTAATAATAAATCAATATAATATATTTACATATATATATATATATATATATATATATATATGTACATGAATTTCAAATCAAACAATGATTTAAATAATGTAATTTAATAAAATTGGGCTAATATGTCAAATTCTATATCTTAATATCAAATAAATATGAATCATAATATATATACAGTATATTTTCAATGAGGCCCTACTAAATATAAGCTTCAATTCATGTAGAACGTTTCTAGATTTCATGTATTGTAATATCAAATAAATATGAATCATAATATATATACAATATATTCTCAATGAGGCCCTACTAAATATAAGCTTCAATTCATGTAGAACGTTTCTAGATTTCATGTATGTCTAGACTTCATACAATAATAAAAGCAAATGGTGGGCCCCATGAGAAGCTTTTTGACTTACAAAAGGTATAATAATGCTTGATAACCAAAATGTGCAATAATGTCACAAAAACAAGTGTTATCCATAATTCATTTTGGTCAAGAATTCATGCAACATTTACTTAAAATTTTACAAACAATAGCCCACGCAAGATTTCTTCAATTATCAGAAGTTTCCATGTGAAGGTATGAAGCAATGAAAGCAAACACCAGTTAACGTTTATAACCGTAGGTCCGTGAAATAACAAAGGTTATACTTAACCCACCAAAACTGTGCAAACAATGGCCCACACATCCTTTATTCAGAAGTCGTGCAGACTAACAATTAAAACACACATGGTGGCCATGTTGATAATTTGCAATTTAATAAAGAATGAAAAACACGGGATTCTTCATCTTCAACCTCTTGATAGGTCGACTTGACCCACATCCAAACCCATATTCTAAAACCAATTATATCTTAACCTTTTTTAATGATTCAAAAGCCATTTTAAGCAGAATTACACTTTGCACAGTACAATAACTCCTTCAACATCAATATATGCAACAGAAAAAACACCTAATCATGCATATAATTACAGAAAATTAATTACATCAAGGCAGAGAAAAGTTTTGCTCTGATACCAATTGTTAGACATGATAATAATCTATATACATGTCTATTATAGAAAAATGAAAGTGCGGAATGTTATTACGTACCTCCTGACATTGATGTTGAGAGATCTCGAATAAATATGAGAGGGCTCTTCTAAGCTTTTAACAAATGCAAATGATGGTGTATGCAGAATATTTGCTAAGCCCAGGGACCCAATCTCTTCATATTCCTTGTTGTTTTCCATCAAAACAACAGAAGGACATGATGGTTCAAGTGGAAGGGCATGACTTTTCAAAAGGAACAGACACGACCCATCATAAATGAAACTAACGGATAACAAACTGTACACCTTTCTTCATTTAGAGTTTAGACTGAAATGTGTAGTGTTAAGTTTGTTGCAATAAGCTTGCATTCTACCATCCTATACTTCTCCAACAAATCTGTAGTATACTTGTGCTGAAATAAGAAAAATCCATCCTTTGTGCACTTATGGTTTAACTCTCCTAAAGCATTCATTTGGAAATGTTTTGATCAATCTCAGCAACTTCATCACCTGTAATGATAAGGTCATCTATATAAACCAAAACTATGGCCAATTGTTCACCTTGTACATTCGTAAACAAGGTGGAGTCATTTGGTGCCATCGTCTAACTACTCTATATCAAAAACTATGCTATCAAACTCTTATTGCTTGCTTCAATCTATAGAGTGCATTCTTTAGCTTGCATATGTAACTAGGATGAGCATTGCTTTCAAAACCTTGAGGCTACTCTATGTATATTTCTTGATCAAACTCACCATGCAGGAAAGTATTCTTCATGTCTATCTTCCAAAGCTTCCAATCCTTATAAGCAGCTAAGGCAAATAAAACATGTATCGTAATCTTTGGCACTGGACTAAATATCTCGTCATAGTCCAGACCATACTTTTATCTTCAAGTTTTATATCTTTCAACCGATCCATCAAGATGTCTCTTTTTTTTAATAAGAGGGAATAAAACAGATTACATAATGAGACGAGGGAAACAAATTCCCGACTCATCCTCTAATAGGATAATGTTGCACCCAGTGGGTGTAGTACCTAGATAAGTAGTTCCTAAGTCAAAATACTCTGCATAGTTGGCTAGCCAGTCAGCACATCTGTTACACTCGCGATAGATATGTCGAGGTATGACCGTCCAGTTCTGAGTAAGCAGTTCATTAATTCCTTGAACTATGAGATTGGAAATCATAGTCCATCTTGCCGAGGAAGAAAGGAGGTTAATCTTAGCTATCGAATCGACTTCCAGTTCGATCCAACGATAACCGAGGTTCCACGCTAGCGTGAGCCCTATAAATACACCCCAGAGTTTGGCAGAGACCGGTGAGCACCAGTCGAGATTCTGGACAAAATCTCTAAACCAATTGCTTGTACTGTCACGTAGTATGACTCCTGCTGTGGCTGAGGATGAGGAAGGTTTGCATGAGCCATCCGTGTTTAACTTGATCCACCCTGGGTGAGGTTTAAACCATCTTACAAGTTGTTCATGGCGAGGGCGATATCCCGGAAAAGCTATTCTTTGCCAAGCAAATGACTTATGAATCTAATCTGCAAAAGACAAAAGAAGAGAAATAGATGAGGACGGTTAAACAAACTGATCATCAAAAAGGGTCATATTTCACCAAGTCCAGAGGAGCCAACACGTAGCTCCAAAAAGGATCTACCAATCCTGTCCTAAAAATCGTCAGTGGTGATGGAGGTTTGTCCTGAGCCATTGTCGAGCTGGCAGAGTGAAAAACTCATCATTAACTAGGTGAGGGGGAAAAGAGGTCCACACTTGGAGGGCTTTGACGCAGTCTCTCAAAGTATGTAGCGCGAATTCTTCAAGTCCACAGTGATAGCAAGATCCATCCATAGTGAGGTGCCTTCGAATATGATGTTGGTTAGTGAGTAGCCGATCGTGTGAGAGGAGCTTGAGGAAGGATCGAATGCGTTGGGGGCCTTTCCATTGCCAAATTACCTTCCAAAGTCCATCAATTGAGGTGTCGACATTCTCCAATGACATGGAGTAGGCGGAAGCGACAGAAAAATGATCAGTGTCAGAAATACACCAGATTAACTTATCCTGGCCTAGGTAGGGTCTCGGGGGGGAAGTTTCTGCGATTAACCTACACATCGACGACGGGAGGCAAGATTGAAGTGCAGCCCAGTTCCAATTGCCATCTAGGTCCACAAAGTGTGAGACATGGAGGGTACTTGATAGAGCAGGAAGTGGGGTGGTTGCGTGGGGGAAAAGAGGTCCTACACCCTCAACCCAAGGATCCATCCAGAATCTAGTCCTAGTGCCATCTTTAATCATCCATTTGATGCCCTGGAGTACCAGGTGCCAGGTAGTTTTGATGCTCCTCTAGATCATGGAGCCTCCTTTTGTGTCAATAGAGGTAGGGAGGTTGTTGACATCAAAGTTGTATTTTGCCGAGAGGATCTTTGCCCAAAATGCATTAGGCTTGGAATCAGAATCCAACCTAATTTTGATATGAAAGCATCATTGGTTTCCCGAACTTTCCTAATGCCAAGACCCTCCATTTCTTTAGGTTTACACACGTCTTCCCAATTCACCAGGTGAATCCGCTTGGTTCCATTAGACGAGCCCCACAAGAATTGTCACATTAACTTTTCCAGGCCATCACAAAGACTACGTGGCAATTTGATCGTTTGTATAGTGTAGCTAGGTAAGGCTGCTATGACCGATTGAGCGAGGGTGATATGACCTGCAAATGACAACAATTTCGATGACCAGCTAGACAAGCGTTGGTGCACTTTGTCAAGAATGTACTGGTAGGTTCGCTTGGTCACTCGACCGTGCAGAAGTGGAACTCTAAGATACCGTCCTAGATCTTTTGTTTGGGTGAAACCTATGACACTGCTTAACCAGGAAGACGTCGAAGAAAAAATGTTGTTGGAGTAATAGCATCGAGATTTTGCGTGACTAACTTTTTGACCAAAAGCCGCACAGATGGCCTCTAAAATGTCCCGAATAGTGGTCACTTGATCAATAGAAGCTACCGAGAAAAGGATGAGATCGTCAGCGAAGAAAAGGTGAGAGATTGGCGGTCTATTTTTGCTTAATTTAATTGGCTGCCAGCGTCCTTGAGTCACAGCTTGAGTAATAGAGTGTCCGAGACGTTCCATGCATAGTACAATTATGTATGGTGAGATGGGGTCCCCCTGTCGAATACCCTTGGAAGGAATAAAGTTCTCACTAAGTTCTCCATGCCACCTGACTTATAGGGAAACTGACGAGATGCACTTCAAAATGAGATTAATCAGGGATTTGGGAAGGCCTATGTCGACTAAGGTGTCTAGAATGAAGTCCCTTGACAGTCTATTATAAGCTTTCTAGAGGTCCACCTTTAGAGCTATGATGCCCTTTGGACCGGTTTTCCGTTTGATGGTGTGGATGACTTCTTTGGCGATAATAATATTATCTGTAATCAAGCGCCCAGGTACGAAGCTGCATTGGGTGGGGGCTACCAAGTTGTCAAGGTAGGGTTTAAGCCTATTGACAATAATTTTGGTAATGACTTTGTAAACCACCGAACATAGAGCAATGGGCCTAAATTGCATAATCAATGTGGGAGACTGGATCTTTGGTATGAGAACGATAATGGTGTGGTTCAGATTAGAATCCCACACTTCGTGCCGAAAAATTCAGTGAAGGAATAAAGTCAGAGAGGGGCCCACAATATCCCATTGGGATTGGTAGAATAAAGCGGGTAAGCCATCAAAGCCTGGAGCCTTATTAGAAGCCATAGTGAAGAAAGCCGTCTTGATTTCATCAACCTGGAGCGGGCTGTCCAAATCGACTAATACGTGGAGGGGGAAGGGGGGGGGGGAATTGACCATGGATAAACCGGTCAGGAGGATGTTGGTTGTCCGGCGAATAAAGTGTTGCTAGAAATTGTTGAGCGAGTCTGCGGATGCTCCTAGGTTCTGTCAGGACATTCCCATTTTCATCTTTCAGAGCCTGAATCTGCGCGTTTCTTTGTTTGGCCATGGTGAGTGCATGATAGTATCTAGTATTTCTGTCACCCTGACCTAACCATTGGCTCCTGGATCGCTGGTGCCAGTATAGTTCTTCTTGGTAAAGGACTTGCTCTAGTTTTGACTGTAGATGTTCCTCTAGCCCTTTGATAGAGGTGGAGTCAGTCTCCTCTAATTGTTTTTGAAGGCCGTCAAGCCTTGCCAGGAGACACTTTTTTCGATGAAAAATATTCCAAAACGTGTTAGAATTCCATTGCTGTAATTTAGCAGAAAATATTCAAATGTCGCTGCTAAGAGTAGAACCAATAGGAGGCCAATTCTCTGCTACAAATTTGCTAAAGTCAGCATGCGTCACCCAAGCTGATTGGAATGTAAAAGGTCTAATTGTCTGAGGAGAGTGCGTGTTTTTGTGAAGAGACATTAACAGAGGCTTATGATCAGATTTCAGAAAAGGCAGGTAGGTAACTGTGGTGTCCGAGAAGACAAATTGCCAGGTATTAGAACAGAAAGCCCGGCCTAATCTAGCAAGGATTTGTCCCCTCCGCCAGGTGAACCTAGGCCCTATGAATCCTAGATCCTTAAGCTGACACTGATGCACACAGTCACGAAAGTGAGAATTTACGATAGGTTGGAGTCGGGAGCTGCCACGTTTGTCAGTGCATTCCAATTTAGCATTGAAGTTCCCACCAAAAACCCAAGGTTTAATAAAAATTCGGGCAATTTTCTGCAGATACTGCCATAGATAATGTTGAAGCGAATACGTAGGGCTAGCATAAATGGCCTTAAAGTCAAACGCCATATGGTCCCAAACAATGCTGGTGTGCATAGATTGGCAGTGAGCTATCAGAATGCTGACCTCAATGTCCTTGTACCAAAGTAGCCAGATATCGCCCGAGTTGCCCTTTGCTTTGACCCTGAAGGATTGAGTAAAACCTAAACTCCTAATGACTTTTGTCGCCCGAGTCCCACTTATGCGAGGTTCAACTAGAACAAGGAGACGTGATTTGTGAATTCGAACGTAGTTTTTGATAATGGGCTTGAAGGTCCTACCTCTAACCCTTGGCAATTCCAAATGAAAATTGACATAAAGCTGGATAAAGGGAGTCTATTCGGATTGAGGGATGATTGTTGTGACAGTCAGCTCCCGACACTGATCTGGCATCAGTTCCTGTGGAGTCTCCTCCATCTGAATATCAGGCTCAACATTCATTAGATTGCCTGTGGTTTGATCTGCTTATTGGTCATGTGGCCTCGGTAGGGTGATTGTTTATGTTTGGCTGGACAAAGCCGAGACTAGGTGAAGACGGGCTTCTTTGGGATCCTCCTCCATGTCCCCGGAGCCTACATTCTCATGGGAGGGTAGTGTGATTGATTGGTCCTAAGTTATAGCTTCAGCGTGGGAGGGAATGAATAGGGCCACATGGCCCAATCTTGGTCTTGAAGATCTTGGAATTATGGGCTGAGAGGGATGCTGGGCTTAGGCTTGTAGAGGGTGGCATGCGGATTGGGCCTGGCGTGGTGGATCCAGCTCACTTAGCTGAGGAGCATTACGCGATGTCGTGTTGGGTTTGTGATTCCTTAAGCTGCTGCGTCCATACGACGTCAAACGTTGGGAGCGATTCTCCTTAAACGATGAGTGAATTAGGGATTGCAGTCGATTTTGGGCTGAGACGTCGAAGTCGAGGTGACGTTGGTGTTGGGCGTCACAGTTGATTGAGGTGAGTCCCCTACTTTCTCCAACAGCTCTATAGTTTTCAGAGCTGTGAATCTCGAGCCCGACGCTTCCACTCGATTTGAAACGTTGTTGGTGTCAGGTCATGTCACCGTAAGGTTTGACTGTTGCCGGCGAGGTCGACGGGTCACTTGCATCTAGGGCCTATATTCCTCGTGTTGGAGATCATCGGAAGATGAGGCAATGCAGTTGTTGGAGTGGTTGGGTGTCGTCTGTCCACCGGTGGGTGGCTCTTGGGCGGGTGTTTCCGTTGATTTTGCGGGGCGTATCAAGGCGCCGTGTCCGATTCGGCCGCAGGAAAAGCACATCTAGGGTAGGCCTTCGTAGGCCACCTTAATGCTTTCACCATCGAGCTCAACAATGGAGCAGAGTGGGGAGTTAAGGTCTATATCAACTGCCACTCTTGCGAATTTGCCTCGTTGAGTAAGTTGTGTGTGGTTATCTATTTTCACCATTCGACCCACCAAGTTGCCGAGCGTCGTGAGTATGGAAGGGTGGTATCTAGCTACTGGTAGATCTGGGAAGCGCACCCAAGCTACCACATGGGTGATTTTTCTGGAAGATGGTCAGAATTTTGGATACCACGACTGAACATATAACGAGTGTCCCGCGATGATCCAAGGTCCTTGGGTAAGCGTCCGAGCATAATCGTCTTCCTCCTTGAAATTGACAAGGTAAAATCCATTTTCAATGTCCACAACTTTCATTGGGCCCTATGGTTTCCATAGTGAAATCAATCTTGACTTGAGCATGTTGAATCCTAATGCTATGCCGAGAAGTTTAATGACTACAACATTCGCCCACATTTTGTCAAGTTTCCCTTTGAACTTGTTTGAGAGTTCTAATCCCAGTCCATATTTGCCTTGTATGATAGCAATGTCACCCTCTGTTATTTCTATGGGGTCCTCCTTAGGCTATGCTATTTCTTTGGCGCCTCTGTTAGAGTCGGGTGGGCCTGAGACCACCGCATTATAGCTAATTGGGTTACTCAGGATGGAAGGGGCAGGAGGTGGGGGATCTTCCTCTCTTTCGCAAAGACAAACTTTCTTAGCAGCTTGGCGATCAGTTTCGGGGGAGTTGAGCGATGGTTGAGTTGAGAGCATATTGTTTTTGCAACAGGCATTTGCCTACGTTGGACACTCAAGATACCTCTTTTCTTTATAAATCCATTTGCAAAAAATTGACTACACATCTTTAGGTTTGGGCACTAAATCTAGGTCCCATTTTACTTTAAGGCATCTATGACTTTCTTTTTCCACAACCTTTCTCCACTTCTTGCTTATGGATGCCCCTTCATTAGTCGTAGAATCTTTTGTATTATCAGCCTCAACAAGTGCTATATTTTTTTCCCATCCTTCATAAATGAGGTATATACTCTACAGCAGGTTGGCTTTGTTGTGCTTCTTCAGGTGTTTGATGATGCACTTATGTGCACTGCTAAGACTGAGCCTTTTTATATGACTCGTTATTGATATTTTTCTTCTATTTTTTCCACCTCTTATGTAATTTCTTTAATCACTACATCTCCTTCAAGCCTTTCTTGTAATTTCTCCTTAATTTCCTTTAAATCAGGTCAGACCAATTCATGAGGAGACCATCAAGATGAAACCTTATCAAATATCATATTTCTTGAAATATGACACCTTCCTGTTATTTGATGATAACATTTTTACCTCTTTCTTTGATTGTCATAACCTAAAAAGATGCACCTTATTGCTTTCTTATTCTTTAACAATTCAAAAGATGTCAAACATTTATCGTCAAAAGCAAATACATCTTTTTCAAACAATTCAGTCAAAGGTCTAGCAATCTTAAAAAAATTGTTAATGAACCTACGGTGAAAACCAGCATGGCCTAAGAAACTTCTAATGGATCTAACATTGTTTAGTGGTGGAAGTTTCTCAATGACATCAATTTTTGCTGGGTCTACCTCTATACCCTTGCTAGAAATCTTGTAACAAAATTACTGGAATCTCCCTTTTTAGAATTTCCATTTCAGTAAACTTGATTTCGGATGATGTTAAACTTTTGAAAAAAAACTTATTTCTGTTATCACTTCCTAAATCTTATTCGGTAGCAACTCCCGAAATGTGATTGGAATTAGCCTTTACATAAACACGTGACAATTATGACTTTTCAACCCAAATAATTTGTACTTTCTCATGTCCACACACCTTGCCAAGTTTGAAACATAACCATCGGGAAACTTTAGACATTTCAACCATTTACACAACATTTCCCTTTGTTTTTTGTCCAAAGTGTAACATGCTTTCGGATATTTACCGGTGCGAAGATCGTTATGTAACTCATTCGTTCCACAAAAAAGTTGTAAATCAGCTCATGATTTTGCATTGTCTTTTGTCCTCCCTTCAATGTTTATGATGGTATTGAACATGTTGTCAAAAATTTTTTTCAATATGCATCACATCTAGAATATGACGTATCAAATTCGTTTTCCAATATGGCAAATCCCAGAAGATGCTTCGTTTTCTCCAACCAAAGTTTTTACTGATACATGTATTAACTTCAGCAGCTTTAAATTCTGTAACTTTTAGCAAGCCTAATTCATCAACCTCTTGCAAAATCTCTTCACCAGCTTTGTAAGGGGGAGGAGGCGTTTTTACCATCCTATTCTTATTGAACTTTTGTTTATTACATCTAAATGGATGATCTGGAGGAAGAAATTTCCTGTGATTGTCAAACTAACACACTTTGCCCCCGTTTGGATGATAAAAGGCATCAGAATTGTTGCCACAATAAGGACAAGCTAGTTTTCCTGCTGTGCTCCATCCAGACAACATAGCATATGCCGGAAAATCACTAGAGGTCTACCTCAATGCTGCTCTCAACACAAAATTATGTTTCAAAGACACATTATATGTCTGAACACCATATGCCCAAAGATGTTGCAATTCTAATGTCAATGGTTATAAGAAAACATCAATTTTATGCTTCAGATTTAAAGGGCCTGGCACAATCACTATCAAGAACATATATACGTCCTTCACACACATCTATCGAGGCAAATTATAAGGAGTTATTATGATTGGCCAAGATGAATATTGTTAGCCAGATTGACCAAAAGGTTGGAATCCATCCGTCGACTATCCCAACCTTACATTTTGACTTTCTGCTGCAAACTCAAGATGGGTGTCGTTGAAATGTTTCCATACCAGTGCATTTGAAGGATGACTCATTATCCTGTCTTCCTGTTCATATTCATTATGCCATCTCATGTGCGATGCAGTTACATCAGAAGCATAGAGTCTTTAAAGTCTCGGAGTTAGCGGGAAATAGTACATCCGCTTCCAGGGTACTAATTTCTGTTTCATTGAACGCTTTTTAGGCTCGGGTGACCACAATTGCACTCTTGTAATTCCATATCATCTCCCCAATACAACATACATCCTAATTTACAACAATCAATCTTCTCAAAAGGCAAATCAAGACCCTAATAAGTTTTTTCATGTCGTAAAAACTATCAACCATTGTATGATCAAGAGGCAATGATTCATTATACCACTCAAGAATTTTAACAAAACTCCAGTCCGAAATATGGCCTTCAGACTTTATGTTCAATATTTGCGTAATTGAAGACAACTGGGTCATTGTCTCACAATTTGGTCATAACTCTTGGTTTGCTGACTGTAGTGAGTCAAAAAACTGTTTTGCCTGTGGGTTAGGTTCTTCTTCAAGATTTTCCATATTTTAGTCAAAGGTATTACCGCTTGCATCATATACCATTTGCATGTACGGATTTTTAGTCTCATCCCTATAATTTCTTCGGTATCCAATCCCCTCTTCAAACTCATTGAAGTTGACAGACGATTCTGCTTGATTACCCCTTGAGGTGCTACAAATGCCGGGTTCCCCATATCGTGTCTGCTCAAAACAATTGGGGATAAACCCCTTTCTCAGCAAATGCCCATTAACTTCATTAATAGGAAGAAAACATTTGTGTTTGCACTTTTTACATAGACATCTGATCTTCGGCCCATCCATATATGTAGGCTGAGAACAAGCATAATGAATAAAAGCTTCAACTTCGGCAACAAATTCAGGATTAATGTAACCATCACGTGTTAATCGTTTATACATCCAAGATCTATCAACATAACTCATTTCTGTAAAACTATTAATTTAAAATAGTGAATCATTAGTTAGTATCATTCATGTCCGTTAAAAATTACTTGACATCTAAGATAAGACTTGTGAATGAAGACAAGAAGTTGTAGTTATGACTCCTAAGCTCCTCGTATTTTTCACAGATAAGCCTCACAGCTGCAATCATCACGGGTTATGGGCTAAGGTTGATGGGTTCAAACCTAAAAAACGAACCTATCCTGAAGATCGAACATACATGTTTATAATTATATATGTTAGAAGATCTTTTCAATCATTAAAAATCTTATATTAAATATTTACTACTACCAAATATAGTAAGTATTCATCAAAATATGAATACTTATTTTAATAAATTGTTTAAACATATAGCTAGTTTTTAAAAGATGCGTGTAAAAATTCGCACATGAGAAGTAAAGAGAAGCTAATCACGATGGAATAAGAATTAATGAAATAACAGATTGACAATTTAAGGTAATTGGAACTATAATATAAGTCAAACCCATCCTATATTAATTAAATGATAAACTGAAGTTCATACCATAAACAAATACCCAAATTAAACCAAGTTCAAAAAAGCGCAGTAAAAAACAAATTCACTTACCACAACCAAAACACAGAAGGATCTTCCTGAAGTACGTGAACGAAGATGATGATGACGGAGCTAGAATGAAAAATATAGAAATTGATACAAATGTCATTAAAATGTATGAAAATTCAATTATGATATTGTCACACCATATACAAAAATGAATATCATTTGAATGCCTGCTAATGCTTCTTTCAAACTTGATCAAAATGAAAATACTAGAAACAAGTGAGTTCCTACAACTAAGAAAAATTCGTTCAGAGGTTAGAAAGCGGGAAATATAACACATCAATTGCCATGAAATATTATAATCAATCAAGGTCATTAACTATACTGTATTAATTCAATCATCATTTAATACTAAGGAGCTCTTGTTTTAATTTAAAAACGGTGATGTCACATTTTACGAGGACCCTATTGAAAATTCGGCAGAGTTTTTCCTATAAAATGGACATCCCCCTTTTGGAAGAAGGGTCAATCCTGCAAAAAAATACGCTTCTACATCGACCAGTAATCACAACTCAAATTGGGTCTCCAAACTACATGTCTATTCTCAATTCAGTCCACATTAACGTCGCAAAATCTATAATTATCCAATTCACAATTTAAGTATACCAATTTGTAACCCATATACTCTCAATTATAGTCAATACATCAAGATATTCTCAATTATAGTCAATACATCAAGATATCATTAATCTTAAATATTTAAACTAATTAAATTATTTTACCTAACAAAATCCGTAATCCTAATTTCACAACCCCATCTGTATTTTTCTACAATTTTTGTAGAATTTATGTCTATAAAAGGCTATTTTATGGATATAAAGAAATAGAAGATTAATATATTGATTAATCAAGTACACGTAGACAAGATTTTTGGTTATTTCTTGTATTTAGAGAAACTCTTGTTTTAGGTTCCTTAATAACTTATGATCTTATCTACTTTGCAAACGGTGATCAAATCCTAAGATTTTATCACTCTCATTCCTATCTTTGTTTTTAGTTTGGTGATTTATACCATTCTTCCTTTTTGTTAATTTTGAATATGTTCTTTAATTAAATATCTCGATAAAGTGATCCTTATTCCTACTTATATTGTTATGGAATCCCACTCATCATAATGACGATGGTCGTATCATTATAAGTCTTTATATTAGTTTTGATTTTAGGAATAATTAATTTGATATAAATGGACTAATTCATGGGAGATATGTTGAAAATTTAGAAGTAAAGTAGAGCTACTTCAAATAAGAGAATGTACACTATGATTTTATGGATTTCCTTTGTTAAACTAAGTTAGTTAAAACACAAAGTTTTGATGATAACAAAATACTAAAGTGTCAATAAAGTTGTTTAAGTGATGATAGGTAACCTTAAAGAGCAATGTTGCAAGATAACTTACAAGGGTATTGGCTCAAAGAGAGTATGAATACTTCGATATTGACTTTGTCATTATCTTTAATTTAATAACATCATGTACTAACTTTCAAACAATACTCTATAATTTAATAACATAATGTACTAAGATTAAAGCAATACTTTTAATAAAAAAGTGTTCTTTTTATTTCATTTAAGGTTTTTGTAAGGCATCGTCAAAACTAACAATAAAATAGTACAAATGGTTCTTTTAAATCAATTTGCAATGTTAGACCTTATAATTTCTTTTTAATTAGAGAATTGATAAGAAAAGCTTTTAAGATTGAATTTATTATTAGAGAACTTATAGGAAACGTTGTTGACATTAATTAAGGTTTTATTGTATGTGAAAGCACAAATGATGTCCAATTTTTATAAATGAAGTTTTCTCACACCGAAAATAAGTACAAGAACAAAAAAAACATTATTTACGAAAAAAATGGATATCAAACACTGTGTATTTTGTCAAACACTTGGTATGCATTAACCTTATGATCCCTAATTCAAGACAAATTCCCAATCTTTTTCCATCATTCTCCAATAAGTACATAGCCCATCATTAACAATTAGTAATTAACAATCAAAACCAAAAACAAACTCCATATGAACCAAAAATATCAACCACGGATTGTTAACCATTGGAGAAAGGAGAGGAAGGAGAAAAGGAGAATACCTTCAGCTAAGACCGCTGGAGAAGACGACGTTAGAGACGTACGAGCTCCACAGCGACAACACAGCTCCAGACGATGGCAATGGAAGCAGACGGAGGCGACATATCGATGGAGGAGGAAGACGACGTAGGCGTGGGGTGGGGGTTAAACCAAACGACGTTGTTTTGGTTATGTTTTAAATGTTTACAAAATAACCAAACTGACGTCATTTGGTTTAAGTTATAAACGTTAAACCATCAACCAGTAAACGATGTCGTTTGGTTTAATGTTTTAAACGTTTACAAAATAACCAAAACGACGTCATTTGGTTTAAATCCAAACGACGTCGTTTTCATTAAGTTATAAACATTAAACTATCAACCGGTAAGCAACGTCGTTTGTTTTTAACCCAAAACCAAACGACATCGTTTTGATTATGTTTTAAACGTTTAAACCTTCCCTACAAAACCACGTCGTTTGGCTAAATCCCAAACAATGTCGTTTTGTTCAAGAAGTGAAGAGGTTCTTAAGTTAACTTTCTCAAAACGACGTCGTTTTCATAGAGTTCAAAGTCGACAAATGACAACGACATTTACCCACAGAATTACCGACAATAATATCTGTCGGTAAACAATGTCTTTCGAATTTAGCGACGAAAATTTATACCACCGCTAAAGTAAAATTTCCAAACGACATTACCGACGCATATAGTATTTCTGTCGGTAATTACCGACAATTTATTTTCGGTCGGTAAAATTTCGTCGCTATTTTGTTATTTTCTTGTATGGATATGCTTGTGACTGCGCCAATTCTTATATCTCCTGACTGGTATCTTCTTTTTGAATTAATGTGTGATGCAAGTGATTATGCAGTGGGTGCTGTTTTAGGCTAAAGACGAGGTAAGACCTTTCATCCCATTTTTTATGCAAGTAGGACAATAAACAACGCACAAGGCCATCACATCACCATGGAGAAAGAGATGGTGGTGGTTGTGTTCAATTTTGACAAGTTTCGCTCATAATTGGTTTTGTCTAATGTGATTGTGTATACTGACCATGCAGCCTTGAAATACTTAATGACAAAACCCGATGTTAAACCAAGACTAATTTGTTGGGTGTTACTTTTGTAGGAGTTTGACATTGAGCTGAGGGATAAGAAGGGAGCCGAGAATTCTGTAGCTGATCACCTGTCAAGACTACATGAAGTTGCTATAGAGAGTGCAACAAAGAAGGACATTCAGGAAATTTTTACTGATGAGCATCTGATGGTTATGACAATCTCTCCTTCGTTTGCAGACTATGTAAACTACCTTGTTGGTAATATCTATCCCCCTAATTTTTCCTATGCTCAAAAGAAAAAAAAATTGTCTAAGGTAAGATACTATCTTTGGGATGATCCTTTTCTTTACAAGATTTGTGTGGATGGTATTGTTAGGCGCTACATTCTTGAAGAGAAAATGTCCTCTGTGTTATATCATTGTCATTCTAGCGAGGTTGGGGGACATTATGGTGCATCTAGGACATCTCATAAGGTTTTAGAGTGTGGTTTCTATTGGCCCACCTTATTTAAGGATGCATTTACATTTTTCAAATCTTGTGATAGGTGTCAAAGGGTCGGGAACATTAGTAGGAGACATGACATGCCATTGACTATCATTCTTATTTGCAAGGTTTTTGATGTTTGGGGCATAGACTTCATGGAACCATTTCCTAAGTCTTTCTCTAATCAATTTATATTAGTTGCTGCTGATTTTGTTAGCTAGTGGGTGGAAGCAGAGGCATTGCCCACAAATGAGGCTAGAGGTGATGTTAAGTTTTTGAAGAAGAATATTTTTATACGTTTTGGCACACCGAGGGTTATCATTAGTGATGGGGGTCGCATTTTTGCAACAAACTTTTTGATTCATTATTAGCTAAGTACGGGGTGACCTATAAAGTTGCTACTCCATACCACCCCCAAACTAGTGGGCAAGTTGAAGCCTCAAACAAGGAATTAAAGAAAATACTAGAGAAAACTATTAATACTTCTATGGGGACTGGTCTTTAAAACTAGATGATGCACTTTGAGCATATAGGACTGCATTTAAGACACTCGTAGGCATGTCACCATTTAGGATAGTGTATGACAAGTCTTATCATCTTCCAGTTGAGTTAGAGCATCGTGCATACTGGGCTACCAAATTTCTTAACTTTGATTTGTCTTTTGTAGGTGCTAAGAGACTTATATAGCTTTACGAGCTTGAAGAGTTTTGTTTGGATGCTTATAACAATTTGAAGTTGTATAAGGAGTATATGAAGAAGTGGCATGACAAGAAGATCCTCCACCGAGACTTTAAGGTAGGTGACCAAGTATTGATCTACAACTCCCGTCTTCGTCTTTTCCAGGGAAGCTTAAGTCAAGATGGTATGGTCTATTCAAGGTGATCTAAGTCTTTCCTTTGGGTTCCTTAAAGTAAAACGAGAAAATGAAAACCCTTTTAAGGTAAATGGACAACGAGCTAAATTGTATATGCCCAGGTTTGTGGATAATTCTGAGGAGCGATTGTCTCTTTATGACACTTCGCCTCCCCCTCTTTGATCGCAGTGCACGCCTGTCAGTAGGACTATAGTTTTCTTTCTCTTCTTTTCTTGTTGTTTCCTTTGCATTTCTTTCTAGTTTAATGCATTTCTTTGAGTTGTTTTGAGTTTTCTTAAGGGTTTGCGTGGTTGATGGCAAAGAGTTCTTGGCTAATTCTTTTTCAGGGAAGTTTCTTCTTCCTTTTTTTTTTCCCTCTTTGTGTTTAATTGTTGACTACTTGAACATTAGGGCCAATG
>JAOTAX010141814.1:0-16618 GCA_025629825.1 Erythroxylum guanchezii | reverse complement strand
TTATGTTTTCGATTGAATTCGAGTTCGCTTATGATTAGTAATCCGATTCTTTCGATTAGTTTTCGTTTTCCGTTTCCATTTTCCGGTTGGGATCCGGTTCCTGAGATCGGGTCCCAACAAATAACCAATATAATTTTCATATCTTTGAAGTATGAATATATAATAAGATTATAAAGATTATCTCATAGAAATGAAAGAAATTGATTGAAAGTCATCAATCCTTTATAAATTGTTATATGACAACACAATCAAAAGAAAAACTAGGGCTCTTTGAATTTTATTCACCAATCTCTTCCACACCATTACCCAACATGTAATTTTCAGTAGACTAAAAGGCATATAGTATGATTAGTAATATAATGTTCATTTCATAAACAGTCAAAATGTCACATACACACAATTAAGATGTTAATGTTCGTTAGATTATACTAATTCATATAATTAATTCATCAATAAATAATAGTTAAAAATTATAAGTTCTCGTTGAATCGAGAATATCATTTGACTCCAAATCAATGACTCGTTAAAAGATATATCCATAATACGATATTGGTAAGTTATTATATGCCTAACTTATGTAATTTGTGTTTTATGGCTGTTTGTGTGTAGTAAGTGATTTACTAAGTATATACTCAAAAGATAACAATATAGACTTCATTAATACTTTGAAAACAAAAGAGCATGTCAACATATTTTGAACTCTAAATGACATGAAAAATCAACGATTGCCGTATGAAAAATTTCTAACCAAAACATTAAAACTAAAATACAAATTTCTATGTATATATACCTTAATCAGGAGACGAGATCCTTTGTCTAACCTTATTCTGTCTAAATCTATCCAGTCCTATAAATGTCGTCATTCTATTTACAAATTTTCTACTTACATTTTTGGGTTGTTCCGAGTTTGTTGTATACTTAAGCTAAGCTTCAAGCCAAGCCGTGAATATCGTGTGAAAGAAGAAACCTTCAATCCATTTATGAAACCAGTTGTTCGTCACTATATCCCACTTCTCCTCCTGTCCTTATGGTTGGTTGTGCAATAACTCGTAAATTTTAACCCTCACTCACTTACTTTCTTTTTCAGCTTCTATTATGTGCTTCTTGTGCAGTGCTTCTTGTCAAAGATTGTTGCTTTTTCTTGATTAATCGCTTAAGTACGAATCTTTCCTTCTTTGTTGTTAAGCCACGATGCTCCTCTAAGTCACATAAACCAAATCCCAAATATATGGGATGAGGTGGGACATAAGTTGCATGCAGTAGTTGTTGAGAATTTGACGTCATTTATTTCCATTAGTTATGCTCTGTTTTACGTGAGTTATGCTCTGTTTTACGTGGGTCATGTTCCAATTATTAGTTGTAAGTTTTCCTTGTATTTTGGTTTGTTTGTTCATGGCTGTGCTTATTTAAACAGCCAATATTGTCGTCAATGGATATCAAGTATTACATTTCTTAAAAACTGTGGTTTATTTCTCACCTAAAGAGAAAGTTGTTAACGTTAATGTCAGTCGCAGTTGTTGGGACCTATCATTGGTATCAGAGCATGGGAGCTAACAAGGAGCGTATTGAGCACTTAGAGTTTGGACTTGGTGCAGTTCAAGAAGGACTACAGTGAATGGAGGAAGCTTTCAATCAGATTTCATCTATATTGGTCGTTAATCAAGAGAACCCCAACCATGGTAATCCACAGTAAGAAGGAAATGATGGGGGTCGACAAAATGTCTACTTCAAATCAGTAAGCTGGGAATTCCCTCGATTTGTAGGGGATGACCCAACCGAGTGGTTTAATCACGTCGAACAATTCTTTGAATACCAAGGTACTCCTGAAACCCAAAAGGTTTCCATAGCTGCTTACCACCTTGAAAGGGAAGCAAATCAATGGTGGCAATGGCTTCATCGGACGTTACAGGAAGAGGGATATGTGATTTCATGGGAGAGGTTTCAAGAGGAATTATGGGCTCGCTTCGGACCATCCGATTGTGAAGACTTTGATGAAGCTCTCTCAAAGATCAAACAACTGGGGACATTACGAGATTACCAACGTGAATTCGAGAAGCTCGGCAACAAGGTTCGTGGATGGACACAGAAGGCATTGGTAGGTACGTTTATGGGAGGCTTAAAAATCAAAATTTCTGATGGAATTCGGATGTTTAAACCAAAATCTCTCAAGGAGGCCACTGATTTAGCATGGATGAAAGACGAGTAGCTCGCACAACAACGACGATTTATTCGACCACCATCTACAAGAGCCCCTCTAGCTCTTGCCCAACCCACTTGTGTGGGTCCAACTACTCCAGCTGTTCCAGTCCGACGTTTATCTTGGGAAGAGATGTAGAGGAAACGAGCGCAGGGCCTTTGCTTTAACTGCAATGAACGATTTACAGCTGGGCATCGATGCCAAAAGCCGTAGCTATTGTTTTTGGATGGCTACGCAGGTGATATGACTTGTGAGGATGTCACTGACCAACAAACGGAAGAAATCGACCATGGAGACGTTACAGGAGAGGTACACGAACCTAAACCAAAGCCAGAAATCACCTTTCATGCGTTGACAGGATGGACGGGCCTAAGAACGATGCGAATGACAGCAAAAATGGGTTCTCTTGAAGTAGTGGTGCTGATCGACAGTGGGTCAACACACAACTTCATCAGTGACCATTTGGCAAGGATGCTGTGATTACCAGGGGTACCAACAGAAACATTTATTGTTTAGGTGGCAAATGGAGAGCGTTTGAAGTGTCAAAGATGTTTTGATAAGGTAATGGTGAATTTACAGGGAACTGAGTTTTATCTCACACTCTTCTCACTGCCGTTATCAGGTCTTGATCTTGTGCTTGGCATTTAATGGTTGGAAATGTTGGGTTCTGTGGTTTGTAATTGGAAGCAATTAACCATGGACTTCATCTGGAATAATCAAGCCCGAAGGTTGCAAGGATTGGGTGAACACTCTATTCAGGAGGCAACATTAAAAGAAATCTCAAAAGAGTATCGATGGGGCCAAACATTATTTGCGGTATGCTTCCCTTCGATCACAGAGGACATCTTACATGGTACAAATTGTGGCTTGAAGCATCCAGATTTGTAGCAGGTATTACAAGAGTACCAAGACGTGTTCCAAGAGCCCTCATGCGTACCACCTGTGCATGAAGTAAACCACTGTATTACACTCAAGGAAGGCACTGAACCGATTAACGTACGTCCTTACCGATACGCTCATTTTTAGAAAGAAGAAATCGAAAAGCAGGTGCAAGAGATGCTGAATTCATGACATATATGTGCTAACATTAGTTCGTTTTTGTCGCCAGTTTTACTCATAAAAAAAGATAGTAGTTGGTGATTTTGCACAGACTACCGTGCACTGAATAATGCCACCATCAAAGACCGTTTCCCCATTCCAACAGTGCACGACATATTAGATGAATTATACGGCGCCTCATATTTTACAAAATTGGATTTGCAAGCTGGATATCACCAAGTAAGAGTAAATCCTCCTGATATTCCTAAGACTGCTTTTCGTACTCATAATGGCCATTACGAATATCTAGTCATGCCTTTTGGCCTTTATAATGCACCTTCCACATTCCAAGCCATTATGAACACTATATTTCGACGTCACTTGCAAAAGTTATTATTGATTTTTTTGACGATATTCTCATCTATAGTTCTACATAGGACAAGCATGTACAACACGTTGCCACAACCTTGTAGATTTTGAGCCAGCACAAATTTTTTGATAAGGCAAGCAAATGCATTTTTGGACAACAAGAATTGGAGTATTTGGGGCATATAATAACACCTCAAGGAGTGAAGGTTGATGATAAAAAAATAGCAGCTATGTTCGCGTGGCCCCGACCTACTAACATTTTTGAATTGTGTGGTTTTTTAGGCTTGACAAGATACTACCAGAAGTTCGTGCAAAATTACGACATCATTGCTCGGCCCCTCACCAACTTACTCAAGAAAGGAAGTACGGGTGGCATGAAGAGGCTGAAGTAGCCTTCTCGTCACTTAAGCAAGCAATGATCACCACCCCCATTTTAGCTATGCCTAATTTCAATAATTCTTTCATCATTGAAACCGATGCTTTGGGCGATGGAATCGGCGCAATTTTAACTCAACAGGGTAAGCCAATTGCTTATATGAGCCGTGCACTTGGAGTCACAAAAAAATCACGGTCAACCTATGCCAGAGAAATGCTTGCTATTGTGGAAGCCATACGTTTATGGCGACCTTATTTACTGGGAAGGAAATTTTTCATCCAAACTGACCAGCGCAACTTGAAGTTTTTTATGGGCTACAATTATGAAATTATTTATTGTCCAGGCCGCGAGAACTCTGCTACAGACACCCTTTTATGCCAACCAAACAGCCCTGTACTCCATCATCTACACGTAGCTGCTGTCACTTTATGGGAGGAGATTAAAGAGGCTTATATAAGGGACGCTTATATTCGGTCAATAGAGCAGGTGGCCAAGGCTTAACCTAAAGGACCATATTCACAACGCCAAGGACTTTGGTTATTTAAAGGGAGAGTGGTAATTCCTTCGTGTACGACATTGCGCACTAAAATATTGCAAGAGGCACATGACACCAAAATAGGAGGGCATTCAGGTGCCTTAAGAACATTCAAACGGTTAGCTCATCAATTCTACTGGCCTACAATGCACCAAGTAGTTCGGGAATATGTCAAGCAGTGCGTGGTATGTCAGCAAATGAAGACTGAAACACTTTCTCCTGTCGGACTCCTACAACCTTTGCCAATTCCGTGCCAAGTCTAGGACGATATCACTCTCGTTTTCGTTGAAGGCTTGCCGACATCCCATGGAAAGGATACAATTTTGGTAGTTGTCAACAGGTTAAGTAAATTTGCCCATTTTCTAACTTTAACCCATCCTTTTACTACTAAGGGAGTGGTTGAAAAATTTGTTGATGGGGTCGTTAAATTACATGGTCTTTCCAGATCAATCATTAGTGATCGGGACCTTGTTTTTATCAGTCGTTTTTGGTAAGAATTTTTCCAAATGTCAGGTACTAAGCTAAAACTAAGCTCTGAGTATCATTTGCAAACCGACGGACAGACGGAAGTAGTCAATCGTTGTGTAGAGCAGTACCTCCGCTGTTTTGTTCACCAATGGCCACGCAAATGGAGTACCTACATTCCCTGGGTAGAACTATGGTACAATACGACATACCATGCATCTACAGGCATAACCCCATTCCAAGCGTTGTATGGTTGTTTGCCTCCTCTCCTTCCTAATTACCATAGTGGTGATTCATTGGTACATGAGGTCGATCTGAGTCTTGTGTCCAGAAATGACTTGCTGCGTCAATTAAAGGCTAATTTAGGGATTTCCATTAATCGTATGAAGCAGGCAGTGGATCAAGGCTAGCGGGATGTGACTTTTGAAGTAGGAGATATGGTGCTTCTCAAGCTGCATCCCTACAGACAACAATCACTTTTTAAACGTGTCCACCAAAAGCTTGTGAGATGATTTTACGGGCCGTATCCAGTAGTGTAGAAAATTGGAGCAGTCACTTACAAACTTTAGCTGCCAGCAGGAGCTCGAATTCACCAAGTATTTCACGTTTCATTACTCAAAAAATTTGTGGGAGATTTGGTGGAACAGTTTGCGGTACTACCACTAGTGACTGATGAGGGCATACTCTTACTAGAGCCTCTACAGATATTGGATACACGTTGGGTCAAGCGGGGAAACAAGTTTGAAGCGGAGAGTTTGGTTCAGTGGAAGTGTTTATCAAGAGAGGAAGCCACTAAAGAGTCCACCCAGTCGTTGCTGCAGCAGTTTCCACGTATGGACCTTGAGGACAAGGATCCTCTTGATCGGGGAGGTATTGTTAAGCCACGATGCTTCTCTTGGTCACGTAAACTAAATCCCAAATATATGGGATGAGGTGGGAAATAAGTTGCATGCAGTAGTCGTTGAGAATTTGACGTCATTTATTTCCGTTAGTTATGCTCTATTTTACGTGAGTTATGCTCGGTTTTGCGTGGGTCATGTTCCAATTATTAGTTGTAAGTTTTCCTTGTATTTTGGTTTGTTTGTTCATGGATGTGCTTATTTAAACAGCCAATACTGTTGTCAATGGAGATCAAGTATTACATTTCTTAAAAACTGTGGTTTATTTCTCACCCAAAGAGAAAGTTGTTAACGTTAATGTCAGTTGCAGTTGTTGGGACCTATCATTTGTTTACTTAATTTTGGGATTTACACAGGGGTTGCAATTAGGGTTCGTCTTTTAGAGAATGCTATGTTTGGTAATAAGTTCTCCATTTTCGAGAAAATGAGGAGTGTAATACAAATGGATTACTTTGAACTTACAGGGGATTGGTTCTCATGATATTGAAATATGTTATCGTCTGTTATTAACAAGGTGCTGCAATAGAGGAAAGTGGTTGGTTGTCTCTTTTTATTATGCTTAGAGACGTGTAGATACATATGCTACCCCATTATTAGGCTTACAGAGGTGCTTTTAAAGGATAAAAAACTTCCAAGTTGGTGGTTGCTTATCTGAAAGGGACAGTTTGGGATTATAACATTCAAATCGTACTTGCTTCAAATTATCAAGTGCATTTACAGAGGTACCCACATTATTGTGAGGTAAAACAAACTTAGCTACTTCTTCCCAAGTTATTTTGTTTTGTTTATTATGCTTCCTTATAACATTGTCTAGACTTTGTTGTATCAATAGATGAACTTATAAATCCCATAACCATCATTATATTTCTACACTAGTAGGGTCCTCAAGGCACACGTTAACTAGAAATAAGTTCAGCAAATTAAAGATTTCAATCATTCAAAATTGGTTCCTTCACTATCTTTCCGTAACTAGGCCCCCACAAAATATTGGTCTCCTTAATAAAACCACAATCTAAAGAGAATCCCTTTATTATAACTTCCAACTAAAATCAGATAAAAAAAAGCATTAAAAGTAGTACAACAAATGGATAACTAGCTTCATCACTAAATCAGTTCACAATTCTAACAATATACAGAACCATCGATACTTGATTGAGGATGAAAACATTTTTGTTGGTTTGTGCAAAAGATTGAAACTTTACAACTGGGGAGGCTAGATTACCAATTGTATGTTAAGCAATTACCAAGTAATTGAAGTGTGACAACCCAGACCACCCGCCCACAGATATTGTCCACTTTGGGCTCTAAGCCCCTCAAGGTTTTGCTCTTCCCACACTAGGGAAGACGCGTCTGAAGGGGAGAGGTATCCATACCCTTATAAGGCGTACTTCATTCCCGTCTTCAGTCGATGTAGGATCTTTTCATCCAGCCCCCTTAGGGCCTAGCCCTTCTTAGGGCCCGACGTCTTACGCTGGCACATCAGGTCGGGAACTAGCTCTGGTACCACTTATGACAGCCCAAACTACCCTCTCACAGATATTGTTTGCTTTGGGTTGCCCCTTGGGCCAAACCCTTCACAGTTTTGCTCTTCCCACGCTTGGGAAGATGCGTCTTATGGGGGAGAGATATCCATACCCTTATAAGGCATACTTCGTTCTCCTCTCCAACTGATGCGGGATCTCACACTCTCTACCCCCTTAGGGCCCATCATAGCTGACACAACGGTTTGGGAACTGGCTCTGATACTATTGGCCCCTGAATTTTTTTTATAAGCATTATTGGATTAATTTTGGGGTCTTGCTAGACTTGTCATGTTAGAATTGATTAGCATGTTAAGTGGGTAAGATATTATGACATGGGCTAAGGGTTTTGAACTATTAAAGTAGTAAGAGAGTATGAGGGCAATTTTGGCAAGCCACATAAGTCTAGAAACCATAAGGCATTAAAGGAAGGGCAAGGTGGACTTTTGTAAGTAATTGAGGGTAAAATGGGAAGAAAGAAGTGTTGTTTTATTCCCAAAGAGGGGGGGGGGGGGAAATGAAATGGAAAAGAGGGAAGTGAAATAACAAATCAAAGAGAGAGAGAAGAGAGATTTTGGTGGTTGAGAGGAAAATAAGAGAGTTGAGCTAGGGTTTCTTTTTCTAAGCTTTCTAGAGAGATTTGGAGGTTAGGCAAGAAGGAAAAAAGGTTCTTTCTTTTGAACCAAGCATTTCTTCTTTTGGTGAAGATCTAAGGTAAGAGTATTTTAATGTTTTAGATATTGGAAGGGTTTTGGTTCATGAAGCTTAGAAAATGCATGGGTTTAAGTTTTCTAGAACCATTTTATGGAACATACTTTATGGGTTTCCATTTTAGCAACCCTAATGAAGTTGGAAATTTTTGTCTATGAAAAGGGAATCAAGAAAGACAAGAGGAGTAAGAGGAGAGGCATATTTGAGCAAGTTATAAGCTAGGACATTCAGTTGGGTTTAACTTTTATAGTTAGGTGATAAGCTAAGAAAAGTTTTCTGTCAATAAATGACAGGAATTAATTTTGCATCTACCTTATTCATTTACATTTAATGCCTACATACTTATATATGATTTGTGTGATGGTTTATGGAAAGTTGTTTTTAAAACGATTCTTTGAAATGATACATGATTTGAAACCATAGTTTTGGAAATGGTTTTTAAGATATAACAAGTATATGAAAAAAACAAGTTTTCAAGAGAATGTGCCTTTTTGGGCATCAAGCTTACAAAATTTTGAAGTCTATGTGTTATATGGGTTTGTGGTAGTCCCTCAAGAATCGTCACGTGCACCTTGACCCAAGTATAGGCTTCTCCTGCTTGCCCGCTGGTGGCATGGAGCTCCCTTAAGGACTCCTTCAAGAATTCATGACTACACAGGACCATTTCATTGGAAATGTGTAGTGCGTCATGTTTTGGACTTACCTAAACCATTTGATGTGTTTATGTGTTCATGAAAAGTTGGTAAGAGTAATGCATTCATGATTCGCATACAATTGAATTTCTGCATTGAAAATGTTTTAAAAATGCCTTTACTTGTTACAAATTGTAAAATTGTTACCCATGGGCTTTAATCTCACCCCCTACTTTCCTCCTCATAAGCAGGTGCTGAGTAAGGGATTGAATAGTCAAGGGCCAAGGCATTACTCAACTTTTGAAATATTGTTATATTTTTAAGCTAATCTTGTAATCCAAGGCTTTAGCTGCATTTTGATAAATGATTGTTTTACAAAAGTTTGCATTTTGGATTATGTTGTAAGGTGGCTCGAAATGCCCACTAAAACATTGAAAAGCACTTATTTTGATATGAATGAAATACAGATACATTATGTTTGTCTATGGCTTTTCATGTTCTGACATTGCTTTGTTCAGTTTTTTTTTATAAGGGTAAGAATTATATTCTGCATTCAAGGGACAATCTGGAATGATCTAGGTAGAACTGGTAAAAATTGTCTTCTTAGAAGCTATAGATGGTCGTTCCAGCTTTCCAACGGTATAAAGTTTGTAAGTTTTAGATATCGTAGTGGAAAGTTATGATCATTTGAAGTTTGTGTTGCGGCATAGGGTTAACTTTCAGGACAACTACTTTGTTTTGAAATTTTAAACCTTATAGAGGCAAAAATCGTTTATGAGGTCTTAATGGAAGTTGTAGGTCTAGAAGTCTTCTTTAAAACGGTCCAATAATGACCTTAATCCGATATTTGTGGTGAAAGTTATGCCCTTTTTATTGCTTCATCTTAGTTTTGCTTCCGTTTTAGTATGACGTCAGCATCGTCTTAGTATGACGTCAGCATCATCTTAGTTTTGCTTCGTCTTAGTTACTATTTATTGCCTTAGTCACTGTTCATCATCTTAGTTTGACCTTCTGTAAGACGCTTTGTCTTAGTTTTGCTTCCGTCTTAGTATGATGTCAGCATCCTCTTAGTTTTGCTTCGTCTTAGTTACTGTTCATCATCTTAGTCACTGTTCATCGTCTTAGTTTGACCTTCTGTAAGACTCTTCGTCTTAGTTTTGCTTCCGTCTTAGTATGACGTTAGCTTCGTCTTAGTTTTGCTTCGTCTTAGTTACTGTTCATCGTCTTAGCACTGTTCATCATCTTAGTCACTGTTCATCATCTTAATTTGATCGTCTTAGTGTGACCTTCTGTAAGACGCTTCATCTTAGTTTTGCTTCTGTCTTAGTATGACGTCAACATCGTCTTAGTTATTGTTCATTGTCTTAGTCACTGTTCATCGTCTTAGTTTGACTGTCTTATTTTGACCTTTTGTAAGACGCTTCATCTTAGTTTTGTTTCTGTCTTAGTATGAAGTCAGCATCGTCTTAGTATGATGTCAGCATCGTCTTAGTTACTGTTCATCATCTTAGTCATTGTTTATCGTCTTAGTTTGACCTTTTGTATGACGCTTCGTCTTAGTTTTGCTTTCGTTTTAGTATGACGTCAGCATCGTCTTAGTATGACGTCAACATCATCTTAGTTTTGCTTCGTCTCAGTTACTATTCACACCTATCGTCTCAGTTGCTGTTCATACCTATCGTCTTATTTACTATTCATTGTCATCTTCTGTTCCATTTTCTACCCTTCAGACGATAGAATTGGCCTTCGAGGTCTTCATAAAAGTTGTAGATCTTGAAGTCCTCTTTCAAACCATCTAAAGAAAGTCTTAATCCAATATCTTTAGAGAAAGTTATGGCAAATTTCCCAACCCTATATCATCTGATGATGTCATCTTCGTCTTAAAATGACGTCATATATTTTGTTCCATTTTCTACCCTTCAGACGATAGAATTTGTCTTCAAGGTCTTCATGAAAGTTGTAGATCTTGAAGTTCTCTTTCCAACCATCTAAAGAAAACCTTAATCCAATATCTGTAGGGAAAGTTATGGTAATTTTCCCAACCCTATATCATCTGATGATGTCATCTTCTTCTTAAAATGATGTCATATTTTCTGTTCCATTTTCTACCCTTCAGACGATGGAATTGGTCTTCAAGGTCTTCATAAAAGTTGTAGATATTGAAGTCCTCTTTCAAACCATTCAAAATTAAAGTCAATCTGAAATATGTAGTAGAAGTTATGGCAATGCACGAAACTAGGTGCAAATGGATTGATGGTATAAACATGTTTGATTCTTTCGAGTATAATTTCCTCATCCGACCCCCAAATAAACCCCCAAATGAAGAGATTCTTGAAACAACGGATTCCTAACATCGTTGCTACCTCTTCACGAAAATTGGTATCTTTTGGGAGTTGATTTGAATAAGTTTTATGGAGAGAAAGTGAGGGGTCGGTTGAGAGAGCATGACTGGGGTATGTACATGCTTTATCTTTTTAAGTATATCTTGAGCTGTAGAGCTCCGATTGAGATGATTCTTGCTTCAAAACAAACTAGAGATTTATTTCTACGATTTCTTTAAAGAAGTCGAATAGAAATTTTGGTTTGAAGTTTTCAAAAATCTGCTCTGAATTAGGAGAAATGAGTTTGATTATGGTGATTGTTTTGTATGGGCACGTCAGTGAACAATTTGTGGGAGAGGAAATTTTGGGGATGTTGTGAGAATGAGGATGAATTGATGATGGCTAATGAGGGTTAATGAAATAACCCTACAAGGAAGCCCACTCATGTAAGTATGACTTCGGATAGTTGGGCTCCGAAAACAGGGTCCAACATGTTATGGTATCAAAGCGACCAGGTTTGGGTCCAAGTTTGGGAACGGGTTTTGGAGTATCCTACGTATGAAATGGGTAGCTTAAGACATGAAAGTTTTAATTTGTTTATCATGATTTGAAATTGTTTTATACAATTTGAACTGCTTTATATACTTTGAAATTTGTTTTGTATTAACTAAAGATTTTCAATGGTTTTCTATTGAAGGAGTGAAAAATGCCGCCTCGATGAAGAACTCGAGGAGCTCTGACTCAATCTGCCTCTCGCCAAGGGAGCACAGATGAATCTTATATCCTGCAAGATGCTGGGACACACCCTGCTCCTGATTCTGAGGCACCTAGTGTCCAGCATGAGGTGCCTCCATCGCCTCCTCCTATGCTTCCGGTAAACCCTATGGACCCGCAGTTCTTACGGAGCGGTGGATTTTAATGAAACCACCAATCTTGAAGAGGCTGAAACATGGTTGAGGAGGACAGAGAGGGTCCTAATTCAGATGAAGTGCAGTGATGAAGAGAAACTAGACTATGCAGTCAGCTTGCTGTAGGGGGATGCACTCTACTGGTAGGAATCAGTGCCCCATAGTAAGGTTATGCCTCCGGTACTGACATGGAGAGATTTTGGGGAAGTGTTCAAGAAGAAATATGTTTCCAGGGTGTATATCTAAGAGAAGGCTAGGGAGTTTCTGAATCTCACACAAAGGGACATGAGTGTGAGTGAGTATGAGCTGAAGTTCACCCAGCTTTCCTAGTATGCGGCCAACATTGTTGCTAATGAGGAGGATAAGTGTCGCAAGTTTGAGGGAGGATTGCATTTGGGGATCAAGTAGAAAGTCCTGATCCATAATTTCTGTGACTACCAGCAGTTAGTAGATGCTGCACTTCAGGCTGAAAAGCTGGAGAATATCAGAAATGAAGTGAGCAGAAAGAGGAAGAATAAGGAGCAGTCTACAAAAAAGGAGATGAGTATTCCAAGGCATGAGAGGAGTACAAGGAGTTTCCATACTCAGAGGGAAATGGGGAGTAGTGTTTTTATCAAGAACAAACAGACAAGAGTAATATCGGGGCAAGCCTTGAGTGTTGGAGGCACTGGAAGGACAGGGAGGAGCAAATACACAAACCCTCAATGTGAGCATTGTGGGAAGCTTCACAAGGGAGAATGCTTTACGCTAATTGGAGCACGTTTCCGATGCAGAGAGAAGGGAAACTTGATGAAAGACTGTCTCCAAGTAATCAGGCAAGAGGGGTTTCAGGTGCAAGCCCCAGGGAGAGCAGAAACCATGGGAACCAGACCAGTCACAGAAGTGGGTAGCTCTGGAACTACAAAGAAGACTATTCCTCCAGGGAGGCCAAAGGGTCAGGCACAGGCCAGAGCTTTTGCTATGACTAGAGCTGCAGCGGCACCTGAAGTTATCACGGGTATGGCTCAGTTATTTAATTCTGCTGTATATGTATTGATTGATTCTGGCTCCACGCATTCATTTGTTTCTGCAAGCATGACATTGCATGATGTTGTTTTGATGCCACTGAAAAGTCCTTTAATTGTTAGCACTCCACTAGGGAGGCATGTGATCATAAGCCAAGTGTATAGAGATTGTGAGCTTTACATCGAGGGTACTTGACTGGTGGTGGACTTACTACCCCTAGAGTTAAAGGGGCTAGATGTCATATTGGGAATGGATGTTATGGAGAAGTATCATGCAAAGTTAGATTGTAGCCTTAAGGAGGTGGAATTTGACTTGGGTAACTGTGAGAAAGTGATTTTCAAAGGGGACAGGAAAATACCATCACCAAGAATCATTTCTACTTTGTTAGCTGACAAGATGATGGAAAGAGGGTGTGAAGCCTTCTTAGCACATGTTGTGGACATTGATGGGAATGAAGGGAAGTTAGAAGATTTTTCGATTGTGAGGGAGTTTTCATATGTGTTCCCAAAGGACTTACCTGGTTTGCCACCGGTGAGGGAAATCGAGTTTGCCATCGACTTGATTCCTGGAACTGCACCTATTTCGATACCACCTTATAGAATGGCTCCAGTTGAGTTGAAGGAGCTTAAGGAATAGTTAGAGGAACTGTTAGAGAAAGGGTACATAAAACTGAGTTCATCACCTTGGGGAGCGCCGGTTTTGTTTATCAAGAAGAATGATGGAACATGACTGATGTGTATTGATTATCAGAGACTCAACAAGGTGACCATTAAGAACAAGTATCGTCTGCCTCGAATTGATGATCTGTTTGACCAGCTTTAGGGAGCAAGGGTCTTTTCCAAAATTGATCTTAGCTCAGGCTACCATCAGCTTAGAGTCAAGGAGTCTGACGTAAGCAAGACAGCCTTCAGGACACGGTATGGACATTATGAGTTTTTAGTCATGCCTTTTGGATTAACTAATGCTCCAGCTACTTTCATGGATCTTATGAATAGGGTCTTTAAGGAATATCTAGATCAGTTTGTCATAGTGTTTATAGATGACATTCTAGTATATTCTAAGATGAAGGGGAACATGAAGAGCATCTCAGGATTGTATTGCAAACATTAAGGGAGAGGGATCTTTATGCCAAATTCAGCAAATGTAAATTTTGGCTTCATGAAGTGATATTCCTTGGGCATGTGACTTCGAAAGATGGGGTACATGTTGATCCAAGGAAGATTGAGGCAGTGGTAAATTGGCCTACACCCCAAACAATGACAGAAGTGAGGAGTTTTCTAGGTTTGGCAGGTTATTATAGGAGATTTGTTTAGGGATTCTCTATGATAGCTACTCTGATGACCAAGCTATTGAGGAAGAATCAGAAATTTGTCTAGAGTGAGGAATGTCAGAAAAGCTTTAAAGAACTCAAGCGCAGATTAACAAGTGCTCCAGTTTTGATTTTTCCTACTGGAGATAAGGGTTATACAGTATACAGTGATGCTTCGAGGAAGGGTTTGGGTTGTGTGTTGATACAAGATGATAAGGTAATAGCTTATGCCTCCCGACAGCTAAAGCCTTATGAATTGAATTACCCGACCTATGATCTGGAGTTAGCAGCAATAGTTTTTGCCCTGAAGATTTGGAGACATTATCTGTATAGGGTTTAAACGAGGATCTTCACTGATCACAAAAGTCTTAAGTATTTGTTGAGCCAAAAGGAATTGAATTTGAGATAAAGAAGGTGGTTAGAGTTGCTCAAGGATTATAACCTGTTGATTGAGAACCACCCAGGAAAGGCGAATGTGGTAGCAGATGCCTTGAGCAGGAAATCCTCTATAGCTCATGTTCAAACAGTTTATCTGCCGCTATTAGAGGAGATGGCTAAGCTTAGGATAAGTTTGAAATAGGAAGAACCTGAATGTATTGTTGCTACTTTCAGAGTGAGACCGATACTCAGGGAGAAAGTTAAGGAGTTATAAAAACAGGATGCAGAATTGAGCAGTCTTCGAGAAGAAATTCAGAATGGCAAGAAATCTGAAGTGGTAATGAGAGATAATGGACTTATGGTTGTAGGAAATAGACTTTGTATCCCGAATGTCATGGAAGTAAAGGATGAAATACTAGATGAGGCACATAATGCGTTGTATGCCATGCACCCAGGTAGCACCAAGATATACAGAGATCTAAAAGAACATTTCTGGTGGAAAGGCATAAAGAGGGATGTAGCAGAATGTGTGAGCAAGTGTCTGGTGTGTCAGCAAGTCAAGGCTGAGCACCAGGCACCTTCAGGCAAGTTAAGACCATTGTCCATTCCTGAGTGGAAGTGACAAAGGGTAACTATGGATTTTCTGATGGGTTTGCCTAAGACTAGTAGGAAGCATGATGCCATATGGGTCATTGTAGATCGGTTGACGAAGTCAGCTTATTTCCTAGCAATTAAGCAGACTGACTCTCTACATGTGCTAGCCAAGAAGTATATTGATGAGATAGTGAGACTGTATGGGATTCCCAATTCAATAGTCTCTAACAGGGATCCTCGATTCACTTCGAGATTCTGGGGAAGCATGCAAGAAGCCCTCAGAACCAAGTTAAATTTTAGCACGGATTTTCACCCCTAGACGGATGGTCAATCTGAGAGGACCATTCAGACACTTGAGGGAATGCTTAGAGCATGTGTGATGGATTTCAAAGGAGCTTAGGACGAGCATTTGCAATTGGTCGAATTTGCTTATAATAATTCATACCATTCGAGCATTCAGATGGCTCCATATGAAGCACTGTACGAAAGGAGATGTAGAACTCCGATATGTTGGGATGAAGAAGGAGAAAGAAAATTGATAGGGCCCGAACTACTTCAGATGACAGTCGATAAGGTTAATCTAGTTAAACAACGGCTTAAAGCAGCACAAGATAGAATGAAGAGTTATACTGATGCACACCGAAAGGAGATGGAGTATGAAGTCGGTGAGAAAGTCTTTCTTAAGACATCTCCTTAGAATGGAGTCATGAGGTTTGGCAAGAAGGGCAAGTTGAGTCCGAGATATGTGGGCCCATATGAGATTATAGAGAGGATTGGACCGCTAGCCTATAAGTTGGCATTACCACCAAAATTGTCACAGATACATGATGTCTTCCATGTATCCATGTTGAGGAGGTATAGATCGGATCCATCCCACATCATTAAGACTACTACGGTTCATTTGAGAGATGATCTGAGTTATGAGGAGATTCCAATAGAGATTTTGGACACCAAGGAAAAGGTCCTCAGGAACAAGACGGTTCAACTGGTCAAAGTCTTGCGGAGAAATCACTCGGTTGAAGAGGCCACATGGGAGCCCATGGAGGCCATGAGGGAAAAGTATCCACACCTTTTCAACGACTCAGGTAAGAATTTGGAGGACGAAATTTTCTTAAGAAAGGGAGAAATGTTGGCCCCTGAATTTTTTTTATAAGCATGATTGGATTAATTTTGGGGTCTTGCTAGACTTGTCATGTTAAAATTGATTAGCATGTTATGTGGGTAAGGCATTATGACATGGGCTAAGGGTTTTGAACTGTTAAAGTAGTAAGAGAGTGTGAGGGAAATTTTGGCAAGCCACATAAGTCTAAAAACCATAAGGCATTAAAGGAAGGGCAAGGTGGACTTTTGTAAGTCATTAA
>JAOTAX010141752.1:0-16628 GCA_025629825.1 Erythroxylum guanchezii | reverse complement strand
CAAATCCATATTTCATTAACATCATAAAATAAGAGTTTTACAAAGCTTTAATGGCATTCCAAGCCACATTACATCATAGGTATCAAATCTCGAAATACAAAAGAGATATGAACAATAATTGCTCAAAATGTGATTAAAGCCTTATTTTACGTAATCTAACTTTAAATACAAAAATATGCATAATTGGAGTGATGCCTTGATTCTTTTTCACTCTTTCTCTTGTTCGTCACCTGGAGATGGGATGGAAGGGGGGTGAGCTTTAAAGCTCATGAGTAACAGTTTTATAACCGGTAATAAGCAAAACCATTGAAAACCTTCATGATCATAGATAATTCTTATGAAAATTCATAAAACATATATTTATCAATTTGTCAAACCAATTCACAACTCATATAAGTCAAGCATTCATCAAACTTGTCAACACATGTAAACACATAAGCACATCATAATGGTTTAGGCAGATCCATAAACATGACGAACTACACAATTCCGCATAATGGTCTTGTGTAGTCGTAAACTTGAGGGAGTCTATAAAGGAACTCCATGCCACTAGCGGGCAAGCGGGAGAAGCCTTTAACTTGGTCAACATGCACGTGAAATTCTTGAATGGACTAAACCAAACCCATATAACATGTAATTAATGAACTGAAAATAGTTTGCCTATATGGTGCATTTTTGGAAACTTGATTTCATAAACTTGCTATTCTTTCAAAAATCATTTCCATCATTCAACTCATCAACAAATAACATAATCCATATATAAACATGTAGCACATTCTTACAGCATTTAAAAAGCAATAAATGCACATGAATAAAGTAGTTGAAAATCATTTATTTTCATTTCTTGAAAGAAATAGTAATGGCTTATTACTTATAAAACTGGAACCCACCTTGATTTTCTTACTTAACTTTTCAGAAATTGTCTCTACTCCCCCTGCTCCTCTTGCCTCTCTTGATTTCCTTTCTCAAAGACAAAATTCCCATTCAATAGGAATTCAAATTGGAGAACCCATAAGACATATTTACTAAAATTGATCATAGAAAGCTTAAACCCATGCATTTCCTAAGCTCTTGGAACTAAAACCCTTCCAAAAATCCAAAGATTAAACATAAACTTACCTTGAATCTTCACCCAAAAATTTGTTTCTTGGCTCTAATGGAAGCTCTAATCTTCCTTTTTCTTTTTTCCTTCTTAAGTAACTTCAAAATCACTCTTTAGAACTAAGAAAAATTGAAATCTAGTTGACCTCCCTTCTTTTCTCTTCTTTCTCTCTTTTTCGTGCTTCCCTTTTCTCTCTTTTCTCACTCAAGTTTTTGGCTTCTTCAAAATGCAAGACACAATTCTTCTTCGTTTCTATACCCTTAATGAGCCTAAAATGTCCACTTTACCCTTTCACCTAAAGCCTTATGTCTTCTGAGCTTAAGTGACTTGCCAATTTTGTCCCTGATACCATCTTACTACCTTAATTCAATTAACCCATGTCATATAATCTTACTCACATTAACATGCTAATTAACTCCAAAAATAAAATAATTAATCTATCAAGACTCAAATTTTATTCAAATCATGCTTAACTTCAATGAAAAAAAATTCGGAGGCCAACATTTCTCTCCCTCTTAAAAGAATTTCGTCCTCGAAATTCTTATTTGACTGATCAGGAGGTAGGGGTATGTCTCCTCACATTGGCAATAATGTCACCTAAAATTCAAGAATCGATTCAAATAGTTGGATACTTTACATCAAACATAATGAATACACTCTCAGTGGCATATTCTACATTTTATGCTTGTGTCTCTGTAGGGAATAAGACTCTAATACTCACTTTTGAATCATTACATATTCATTTCTGATTTGTTCTTTCATTGATCATTCTCAATATAAACTATCTGATCTACTTAAACTAATTCAATGAAATTCTTCTTCGAAAGAAGATTTCTTGCTACTATCATTTATACTACTCATGCAATCTTTATCAATCAACTGTTATCATCATCAAATTATCAACCATTCTTAATACCTCAAGAACATCAATTTCAGCTATTCATAATATGTCATTAAATTTTAGTCGACACTTCTCCTTTTTGTGCCTGTCCTCTATCACGGGGATTATGCCATGATCGTGTCCTTCTTCATTTTTCTCGAATTTATCATATATTGTAACATTATTAACAACCTCAATTCATTCCCAATTGATCACTATAAGCACTTTCACGTCTTACTCTAATTCATCTTAGACTTTGAACTATAGGAACTATGACTGGCAGTTATTCAATAAGTCATAGATTGCTTCCTATATGACCTACACACATATAATACACATATGCTTAATATTTTCACTTGCCATGGTGATCCCATTATCAGATGTGCACTCAAAATAACAATTTAACTTAACCTTTTTGACCTTCTATGTGTGTCGCTATCATTCATCTCATCTTTCACATATCCTTTATTACATCTTACATATGTATATTCGCAATCAATTCAAAATTATATATGTACAATCATCATGAAATTTTGGTCTTCTTATGGTGGATCATAACTCTTATCATATCAACCAAACAACCATTTCAATTCTAAGTTCATCCTCATAAGATAGTAATAAAATTTTGTTTTCATCTAACTTTGCTTATACACTTTAAATCTTGTCATTTCTACCATATCTCTATTTTCCTCAAACAATCCATGACAATACGTTCACATCCATATCACATTCAGGGATATATCATCACGGTGCAATATTGATGTCATATTCAATAATGCATCCCCCAATACAAATACATCGAATCATTATCTGTTATATTTACCCATATACTGTTTCTCATTTCTATTTATCCACAACATTTATTTTCTCATATCATGAAAGAGTATCATTTTGCTCACAAATTCGATCAGCTTAAACTTCTAACAAATACCCATGCATGTGACTCAGACTATGGATCAGCACTGCCTACTATGACGTTTACAATGCATGTACTTGACACATAATTTTAAAAAAAAAGACGCTAATGTAAGACAGTAATTCTGGGCTCTAATACCAAACATATTAGGTCATGTTTTTGGAGCCCAACTCTTGAACCATAAAATGTGAGTATATTCCAAGAAATCACCTTAACTATTATTGGTTCGTCTTCTTGCTTTGATACCAAACATGCTGGGTCCCATTTTCGGAGCCCAACTCTTGAACTATAAAACGTGAGCGTATTCCAAGAAATCACCTTAACCATTCTCTGGGCCTTACTAGGGTGAAACCTTTAAACAAACCCAGACCACTAACATTCAACACAAAACATACATACATACCTAGCCCAACTCTTCTGAACTCGTGAAACATAATCTTCTTCATTACTCCATATTTTTGGAGCCCAATATCCGGAGTCATAAAACTTTAGCATACCCTGTAGGGTTATCACAATGAACCCTCATTAGCCATCATCTCACAAAGGTGGCATGCCCACACCAGCCAATCACCAAAATCACAGTTTGACTTCTTCAAAACAATTGTAGCTCTATGTCTTTGATTTATTTTGAAATAAGAACCATCTCATTCGGAGTTCTGTAGCTCAAGATATGCTTAAAAATCCAAAGTATGTTCATACCCTGGTTATGCTCTTCCAATCGATCCCTCAATTTCTTTCCATCAATCTATTTAAAATCAACGCTAAGGACTACCAATTTTTATGAAGGGATACAAAAATGTCTTAGAAATCTATTTCTTCAAGAATCACTTCATTTGGATGTCGGATGATAAAGTTATGGCTAAAAGAATCAAGCATGTTTACGTCCTCAATCATATTGCACCTATCTTGGAGCAATTGCCATAACTTTCAATAGAGATGTTGGATTGAAGACATTATTAGACGGTTTGAAAGTTGAATTCTAGATCTACAACTTTCGTGAAGACCTCGAAGCGAGATTTTTTTCGTAAGTAAACAGTGTATACAAATTTGCCTAACGGACATATACAGGGCTGGGAGCCATTCCAGACCCAAGAAGATCCGTTTAACAGACCTAAAGTCCATTTAACGGATATAGGTGAGGTTAGAGGTCCTTCTAGACCGGAGAAGGTTCGTTTAACGGACCTAAAGTCCATCTAACGGACATAAATGATACAAAACTCCTTCCCAAGCCTCTCCAATGGTTCCTACATTCATTCTAACATCATGTTCACTCATAATCCTCCCAACCAATGGTTCCTACATTCATTCTAACATCATGTTCACTCATAATCCTCCCAAATTCAACTCTTCTAGTGTAATAACACTTCATCTCAATTCAACCACCAATCTTGTTTCATTAAATCTTCTAATCTTTACTTATTTGATTCATCAAGACCATTAATTCTCATCATTTACTATAGTTGTCTTGTACATACTTCCTATGCAGCATCACAACTTATAATGATCATATCTCTTAGCTCCAATATCTAAAAATTACATACTTTATACCGTTGGAAAGCTAAGAGAATAAGCTACAACTTCCAAGAAGACAACTTTGTCTAATTCATCCTAGATTAATCCAATTTTTCTCCTGAAGTTAGAACACAATTCTTATCTTTCTTTTCCATAATACCTCTCATTTATATGTAACAACAATTCATATCCAAAATTTATCTCAAATTGATAACTTCCTTAAATGTACCTAATTCCAACTTAACCTCATCCTTAATTAATTCATATTTCAACTCCACCTCATCCATACACAAATTCACATTTTAACTTAACAATCATCCATACATAAATCCATATTTCATTAACATCATAAAATAAGAGTTTTAGAAAGCTTTAATGGCATTCCAAGCCATATTACATCATGGGTATCAAATCTCGAAATACAAAAGATACATGAACAATAATTACTCAAAATACGACTAAAGCCTTATTTTACATAATCTAACTTCAAATACAAAAATATGCATCATTGGAGTGATGCCTTGATTTTTTTTCACTCTTTCTCTTGCTCATCACTTGGGGATGGGACGGAAGTGGGATGAGCTTAAAAGCTCGTGGGTAACAGTTTTGTAACTGGTAATAAGCAAAACCATTGAAAACCTCCATGATCACAGCAAATTCTCATGAAAATCCATAAAACATATGTTTCTCAACTTGTCAAACCAATTCACAACTCATATAAGTCAAGCATTCATCAAACTTGTCAACACATGTAAACATATAAACACATCATAATAGTTTGGGCAGATCCATAAACATGACGAACTATACAATTCTACATAATAGTCTTGTGTAGTCATAAACTTGAGGTAGTCCATAAAGGAGCTTCGTGCCTCTAGCGGGCAGGTGGGAGAAGCCTTTAACTTAGTTAACGTGCACGTGACATTCTTGAATGGACTACACCAAACCCACATAACATGTAATTCATGAACAAAAAATAGTTTGCCTATATGGCACATTTTTGGAAACTTGATTTCATAAACTTGCTATTCTTTCAAAAATCATTTCCACCATTCAACTTGTCAACAAATATCACAATCCATATACAAACATGTAGCACATTCTTACAACATTTTAAAAGCAATAATTGAACATGAATAAAGTAGTTGGAAACCATTTATTTTCATTTCTTGAAAGAAACATTAATGGCTTATTACTTAATTATAAAACTGGAACCCACTTTGATTTCCTTACTTAACTTTGCTCAAATTGCCTCTACTCCCCTTACTCCTCTTGCCTCTCTTGATTTCCTTTATTAAAGACAAAATTCCCATTCAATAGGAATTCAAATTGGAGAACCCATAAGACATATTTACTAAAATTGATCCTAGAAAGCTTAAACCCATGAATTTGTTGAGCTCTTTGAACCAAAACCCTTCCAAAAATCCAAATATTAAACATAAACTTACCTTGAATCTTCACCAAACAATTTGTTTCTTGGCTCTAATGGAAGCTCTAAACTTCCTCTTTCTTTTTCCCTTTTTGAGCAACTTCAAAATCACTCTTTAGAACTAAGAAAAATTGAAACGTAGTTAACCTCCCATCTTTTCTCTTATTTCTCTCTTATTCGTGCTTCTCTCTTCTCTCTTTTCTCATCCACATTTTTGGCGTCTTCAAAATGCAAAACAAAATTCTTCTTCCCTTTTATACCCTTAATGCGCCTAAAATGTCCACTTTACCCCTTCACCTAAAGCCTTATGCCTTTTAAGCTTAAGTGACTTGCCAATTTTGTCCTTGATACCATCTTACTACCTTAATTCAATTAACTCATGTCATATAATCTTAGTCATATTAACATGCTAATTAACTCCAAAAAATAAAATAATTAATTTATCAAGACCTCAAATTTTATTTAAATCATGCTTAACTTCAATGAAAAAAAATTCGGGGGCCAACAGTTTAAAAGTTAAGGCAGTTCTTGTGACCTAATATGCTGGTTATTAGGGATATATATGAACATGTTAAAATTAAAGTAAGCACGATACGAGATATTTAGTGTTTTTCTATCAATATCAGGCTACACTGAAGATCCTCATTGATCCCCTTCCTATTTGCAATAGTTATAGATGAGCTCACCAAGAATATCCAAGGGGAAGTGCCTTGATGTATGTTGTTTATTGATGACATTGTTTTAGTGGATGAAACAAAAAGAGGGTGTTAATATCAAGCTAGAAATTTAAAGGGATAAATTAGAGTTAAAAGGCTTTAAATTGAGCCAGACTAAAACTAAGTGCTTAGAGTGTAATTTTTTTAAGTCACAAGGTTGCATCTATTATGGAGATAAAAATTAGTTCAGAAGTTATACCTCAGAAAGATTGTTTTAAGTACCTTGGATCAATCATACAAAGTAGTGGTACCATAGATGATGACATTGTTCACCTTATCAAATCAGGGTGGCTTGGATGAAGGAGTGCATCAACAGTCTTATCTAAAAAGAAGATACCAATCAAGCTAAAAGGTAAATTCTAACATTTATCAGTTAGGCGAACCATATTTTATAGGGCAGAATGTTGGCTTATCAAATAGGTACATAGCCATAGGTTAATGGTGGTGAAGAAGAGGATGCTTTGTTGGATGTTTAACCTTAAAAGAAGAGATAGAGTTGGGAGTGTAGTAGTAAAAGACAAGTTGGGCTAACTAACATTGATGGAAAGATAAGGAAGACAAGGCTTAAGTGGTTTAGACATGTTAAGAGGAGACATCCTAACACCCCGGTGAGAAGATGCGAGAAGATTGTAGTTAGGGATTATAAGAGAAGAAGAGGAAGATCTAACAAGAAATGGGAGAGGTGATTAGGAATGATATAACCCTACTAGAACTTACCAAGGACTCGACCCTTCATAAGAAACTTTGGTGAACTAGGATTCAGGTAGAGGATCTTACATTGAGGTCCTTCTCTTTTCATAATGAGGCCTTTCTCTTTTCATATGTCTTTTAAACCTTTTCTTTCCTTTTTTAGGTTTTTGTGTCTTGTATTTACCCTAAATACTTATATTTATAGTACTTGTCTTTTTTTTTTAAATTTTTTAACTTATTTGTTTTCTTTCTTGCCTCTTTATTTAAGTATTTACTTTTATCTTTACTTTTGATTTAAAATTTTATCTTTTTATTTTATCTTTCTAAGTACGAATACCTTCGTTTAAAAGAGTATTTTTAGTCTATAAGGTTTCAAATTTAGGATCTTCTACTACACATATGAGAAACAAAGTCATAGGCATGTAGGTTCAGGGCCAGATTGACTACTTTAAGAGCGTGCATCCATAAACTAGTTACTGGTTTAAATACCATAAAGAAATGTAACCAACATTTACTGGAAAAATTAACCCCAAAGATTTAGGGCTAAAAGTGGTTAGTGGGGACCATTGAATAAGTTTTTTCCACTTGATTTTTTTTACTTTTACTTATACTTATACTTATTTTTATTGTTTATTTAGTTATTCTTTTATTTATTTGGTTATTTTTAATGCATTTAAAAAACAAACTTTTTTCTATAAACTTATTGGAAGCAACATCTCTATTAGTTAGAGTTAAAGTTGTGCAGTTTAGACCTCCTTTGGCCTTCTATATTAGCGAAATTTTTACTAGAATGTTGTTGTTTTCATATTTTTTATTATCAAAACACTGATTGGAGCCTCTCTAGGTTCAACAATCTCCCCCCATTTTGATGATGACAAAATACTTGTCATTTTAAAGAGCAATAATAAAATTAAGCATATAAATAACTATCAAGAAAGTGATGAGCATAATTCAATATCAAGAGTAAAAGAGATATTCAATATCGAGAAAATATCTGTAAGTGTAGATATCATAAATTTTCTCAAGCATAGTACATAAAATGTAAGAAATACAAAAACAACAAAATAATTATCCTCCTTAATTTCATTACTCACCTTGAATGTTATCACTCCTCTAAATCTTATATCACCAATCTTTCTCCACCTTTTTGCAATTATTATTAAGAAATCATTATCTAAAAATGCAAAAACTAAAGTTTCATGGTTCAAACTAACTTAGTAGAAATAATCAAAATGTATTTGATTAAGAATGATAAACTTTCTCACTAAACTTTCTTGTTGAATATTTAAAAAAGTCAAAATAAAAAGGTCAATTATGATTAAAAAAAGGTCCTTAATTGTGTCTAATTTGAGAAATCCCTAATTTCGGTATTATACATAAGTTGAACGATTCGATTAAAGCACCAAGGGCAAGTTTTGACAAAATTATAGGTTGGAATTATAACAAATCAAATCATAATTGTAATATCCAACAATTAATTTCATTAAAGAATGTATAATTTATAAATACCCCAAAATTTTAAAAAATAGAAATATGGAAACGTGTCTAAAATACCAAATTGAAAAAAATCAATGTATTAATATAAATGAAAGGGAAACAACCTTAAATCCTTTTATAATTTAACTATGAAAGCATCAATTTGAAAATATAACTTTTAATTAAGAAAAGATTGAAAATCCCCAAATTTGAAACCCAAAAATAAAGAAATTTGAATATGATGCAATTTAATGAGATTTTTCATGAAATGAGGGATAATGTTTTCCATAGAAAAGAGTGATTTGTTTAAGATTTTGGAAGATATAAAAAAATAATATGAGAAATAGAATAAAAGAGGATAAATAGAGCTTCAATTGTGAAGATTGGTAATGATGATGAGTTTATGTTTTAAACAGTTAGTGGATGGTATAGCTACAACTAGTAATGACAAGTACAAGTTGATCCCATGAGGATTAGAATTACTAGTAATTATCATATTTCTATTATTTAGGCTAACAAATTATTGTGACGATACTTAATCAAATGTAAAATTAGAATAATAAACTAAAATGAATCATATACTTAACTAACTAAAATGAAGATTAAACTAAGAAATAATCCAAGAAAATAGTAATACTTGGACTTTAATTCCCCACAGAAATTTTCGTGTAATCATGATTTTACTACTCAATTTACTCAATAGTTTAATGGATCATGGATATTCCTATTTTATGTTAATATGTTAGGTCTAGACTATTAACACCTAACTCTCAGTTGATTAACTGAAATCACTTTCTAGTTAAAACTCCTAAGATTACATAAATCAATTTGTGAATTTCACTGTTAGATTTGGCCCTAATCTAGAGGATTTATGTTAACCTATCTCTAGGTGTCCATACAACTCTTTTCAACTATTGTATATCTACTCATACAAAAGAATTGTTCAATGTCAATTGTATGAAATCATATATGATGTAATACGCTAGCAACATTAATTCAAAGATAATTAAGAATGTATAATTGAATCTCAATAAAACTAAATAATGAATTATGTTAAAATAAAATCACTACAAGGTCTATCATATGGTTCGTCTAATTTAAATACTTAAAAAGTTTGGTTCATAATCACAGAAGATATAACTTCAAAACTAAGGAAAAACCAGAACACTAAAAGAGATATGATGAAATCCCTTTTGATCTTCATGAAATCCACTTTAGATTAATGGAAATCCACTCAAATTATGTTTCCTTTCTTGTTCTTCGTTCTTTCTATTGTCTTGGACCATTAATATGTGGTTTTTGAGCCTTCATTGAACTTCATACAACCCCTGTAGATCTCCCTTTGTTTTCTCTTTATTTTCCCCCTTTTTAAATTAGGATTTATAGAGTGGACATGGTCACTCACATGGTTATGTGCATGATCGTGTCCCTCAATGTTGCTTCAATTATTCAAAAATTGCACAGAATGCTCATGGACGGAATCGTGTCCACCTCTACACAGTTATGTCCCTTAAAGATAACATCAATCTTCCACTTTTCTACCTCGATTCTGTTTGATTTATGCTCCTTTTGAGATATAAAGACAATTAGGACCTAAAAATATAATAGGAATGAATCAAATATAAAAAGAAACTCACAAATAAACAAATAAAATGGAATAAATATAGGACTAGAAATATATTATATTTAGCATTTATCAAACTGCCCTATATTTAAGCATTTGCTTATCCTCAACTTAATAAGAAACAACTACATAAGAGCATTAAACAAATTGAAGATGTTTACCAAGATTCTCAATTATTCATTTAATTGCAAAATTTATTGAATTGTTAAGCACTTAGTTACTTGCATCAAATTATAAATCAATCCAATTCACTCCATAATTTTTCAAATTTCAACTTAATTCACGCCGTTTAGCTTAATGTATAAAGTGAACATACATGAGAAAAATACTAAAACCTTTAAGCATTTTTACACCCCTTTTTAAAAACAAATACACTAAATTTAAACAATATAAGAGCATTTAGAAACTTCTTTAAAAGGTCACCTAGCATTTTGACACGACAGTCATAAGTACCCTGGTTACTCAACTAGGTCACTAACTTAAATAACTATTAGCAACACTCTTTAACTTTCACCTTTTTATTAGTATAAAACTACTACAATGAATTTATTTAGGCTAATCTATTCACATAATATTGTTTTATTATTATTATTTTCTTTTTATATATTTTTGGCAATGAAAATGCTCAAAAAATTTCATATTTAACTCATTGCATGTACAAATTATATAAAAATTATCACAATGCAAGTCAAGTATCTATTATAAAAATTAATGAAATAAATTGAAATCAACTTAATCATCAAAACTCATAACTATTTGCCTAAACAAATCAAATCATAATCATAACTAAACTCATAAAAAATCACATTGGTAAACAACCTATTTAAAACAATTCCCAAATTATTTATTATTAAGTTAATTATAACAAAATTGACAAACTTGACTACTAAGTCCATCCCCCACACTTAAGTTGTACATTGTCCTCAATGTACAAAACATGCAAGAATAATGAATAATATGAAAAATAAAGGAGGGGTGCAGATAATTGTTACTCCCCTGATAGTAAAAGATTTTCAACCTCGTCTAATTTTGTTAACTTCCATCCAGTGCTGGTGAGATCTTTTCTACTCTAAAGCAAGGGGTGATGATGCTTTCATAACTTGTGGAAATCTATCAAATATTAAGTAAAAAATTAGAATCATTAAACTAAAATTAAAACAACAAACCACAAATGAAAATCCTACAAACTACTTAATCAAAACAAAAACCTAATTATAAGGTTGCCCCCAACCAGTTTTTTTTATAAGTCTTATATTTGTACTTTTCAATAATTCCTTCTTCAACTTGGATCTATAATCAGTGGCTTGCTTCCATCTATTTTCCCATATAAAGGTTCATGAGCTTGCGAATAAGCTACATGCTACAAAATAATAAGGACATAATGTATCAAATTAACAAAACCAATTGAATTTATTAATGTCTTTTTTAGTAGCAAGCTGTCAATATAATAAGTACTTAGATCTTTCTTTGACCCTAAAAGGTTGTCCTATAGGAAGTAGGAGCCCTCTATACTTAAGATAACTTTTAATAATTCCTTGATAGCATCCTTATTTGACTCCTCCTCTTCATCTTTCACATAAAGCAAACACCTCTTATAAGGACATTAAAAAGACTTTGATAATCCTTTTACTACTGTTGTTCTAGAAATCCAGATGAAGAGTGATTGTTCCAGGCAAGCTCTACTATAGATGACAAGTATTTTTGTACGGGGTATGTTAAGGCTAGTTTTGCATGAAAATTGAGTGCTCTCCTATAAATATCACAATATTTCATAAATATTGGTGAAGCTTCTAACTAAATATCACCATGCCTCTTGTTCCAAGCTTTTAAATTTCCCAAAAGGGATGGCATACTATAATCCCCTTAAGAATAATTTCCTCACCATACTTATGTTTAATGACTAGAACCATTAATACCAAATCCTAAAAATAGGCCACAAACACAAAATCAAGAAAGAGAGCTTTAAGGATAAATAAATAAAATATAAAATGAAATAAAAGAAAAATAATCACTAGAATAATAGAAATCAAGTTTTCCTAATATTATAATCCTTGGAAATAGTGTCAAAAACTTGATGTTGATGATTTTATGTTTTAAATTGTAAGTGCAAGGTGTAGCTATAACTAGCACTGGTAAATACGAGTCAATCCCAAAAGGACTAGAATTACTAATACTTAGTGGCTTTTTATTATCTAGTATAACAAATTGTTATAATGATAATTAATCAAATGAAAATTTTAAATAATAAACTAAAATGAATAAACATAATTGGCTAACTAGAATGAAGACTACAATTGTAAACAATTAAAGAAAATAATAGTACCTGGACTTTGAATCCCCCTCAATATTTCTCATGAAATCATGATTTCACTACTCAATTTAATCCATAGTTTATTGGATTGTTGAAATTTCTATCTTATGTTAATATATTTTTTCTAGACTATTGACACTTAACTCTTGGTTGATTAAGTAAGATTTCTTTCTAATTAAAACCCCTAACATTGCATTAATCGATTTGTGAATTTCAATATTAGTTTTGACCCTAATATAAAGGATTTATGTTGATTTACCTCTATGTAGCTCCTTTCAATTATGGTATATCTATTCATACAAAAGAATTGCTCAATATAAATTGCATGAAGTCCTATATAAAATAATATTCTAGAAATATTAATTCAAGGATAATAAAGAACACATAATTGAATCTCAATGAAACTAAAGAAGAAATTCAGTTAAAATAAAATCATTACAAGGTTTATCTATCCAAGTTCCAACAAAATTTTAGTTCATAATCACAAAATATATAAAATCAAAACTAAGGGAAAACATAAAACTATAAGAGATATGATGAAATCCTTTTTAATCTTAATGAAACCCACTTTAAATATGTTTCCTTTCTTATTCATTTTTCTTTCTATCATTCTAGGTTGTCAATATGTGTTTTCTCGAGCCTCCCTTAAGCCTTTTATGAACCCTTTTGGTCATTTTTTTTTGTTTTCTCTTTGTCCTTCCCTTTTATAGCTCAAAATTATGGTTTCTAGAGTGGACATGATCACTCACACGACAGTGTCCCTCAATCTTGTTTTAATTCTTAAAAAATCATGCAAAAAATGTAGTGTTTTATTTTTATGCCTCACATAATTATGTCCCTCAAGAACAACTTTAATCTTTTATTTTTCTGCCTCGATTCTATTCAATTTTTGCTCATTTTGACCTATAAAGGAAATTAAGATCTAAAAATATAGTAGGAATGATTTAAATATTTTTAAAAATAATAAAATAAATAAATAAATAAATTGCACCAAATATAGGATTAGAAATATAGCCTATTTAGTATTAATGAATTGGTTGACCATATAGCTTTACTAGTTGACTAGTGTTTATGATCAACCAAACCTATCAGCCAATTATGGTGCAAACTCACTAGAATAAAAGTCTCTATAGGAAAAATCTATACTGGTTTATCACTAAAATATATTGGTTGACTAATAGAGGTGGGTGGTCGATTAGTATATGTAGCCAAACTTCTCTCTAACACATTATAAAGGAAATTATCTTAAGAAAAGGTGACATTGGTCAATCACTTAAAGACATTTGTTGACTGGTGTGAATAAGTGGAGAACAAGAATTTTACAAGAACAAACTCGTTGGAAAGATAGAAAACATGAATTTTGGTTACATTGGTTGATCACACTAGGATATTGGCCAATCATTGTGTTTTGAAAAGTTATAAAATAGCCTTTAAACTCAAACAAAAACTATTAAAACATATAATCAACCAACTAAATATGAATAAAAAAGAGTTAAAATCATATAAAGGGCCTTATCAAATATAATTCCCTTATAACTAAATAAATTATTATTATTCAATGTATTAGAGAAATTATAATCCCATTGACGTGAAATCCGACTTAATAATCTTATTTTAAACATAGTTTCTTAGTTTCGGTATTAAAGTTCACACTATAAAAAAAATCATTTCTTATTCATAGTGTAATCCCAAACATTCATAAAAAATAAGTGTAAAATATCATATATTTCTAAAATATGAACTAATAATTTTCATTTGTTGAACATTACCTATGAAGATTTGAATGATGAATCATCTTGAATTTTTAATCCATTGGAAGGATATCACCCTCCTCATCTCCCTCACTTGGTCTAACAATTGACTCTTTTGAAAAGACCTAGGTGGCTAAATTTTCTACTTCCTACAATAAGATCTTCAAGACCTTCTTGAGAGTAACAATGTTGGATTAATCAAGAAAAAATGCATAGAGATGTCAATAATACTTAATTTCATAACTACCATCTCTACTATGTATCATTTTCTCTTTATTTTCTAGTAGCCTTATAAAATAAGGTGAAAAAATGTGTTTTAGGAACCTAAATAAGCTTAATTCCTTGGATGTTAGGCTCTTTCTTCTTTTCAACCTATGCTTTTAAGGGTTTGCTTGTTGGCCCCCAAAAGTTTTTTTTTTCTAATGAATAAGAATGATTTATGTCAAATAAGAGGTCTTTATGAAAGTTTGTGGAGTTCATTATTATGATGATGTAAGAAAGATTATATGATATAGGTTGATTGAATGGAAGTATCAAGGTTATAAGTATGATCAATGGAAATTTTTGGCAAGGCACTTAAGGATGAGAAGCATAAGGCACAAAAAGGAAAATTTTAAATTGAGTTAGAGTTAACACAGTGATTAAGAAGATTAAAGGAGTTATGAGGTAAACGAAAGAAGGGATAAAATGAGAAAACCAAAAGAAGAGGAGGGATGTTTTTGGAAGAACAAGACCAAAATGTGGACTTATATTTAAGAGAAGGAGATAACGTGAATGGGAGGACTCTAGAAGAAGAAAAATGCGTGGATGAGAAGAGATAAGAGAGAGAAACATGAAAAAGAATGAAAAAGAGAAAGAAGAGAAAACAAGCTAGGGTTTTAATTTTCTTAGCCTTCAAGAGAGATTTTGAGGTTGTTCAAGAAGAGAAAAAGGTAGAGGAAGAGAAGAGCTTCCATTTGAGTCAAAGATTTCTTCATTCGGTGAAGAACCAAGGGAGTCATAGAGGCCTATTTCAATTACATCATCTTACGGAGTACATATTAAAGATATAGCAGGAAAGAACCTTTGATATCTCAGGTTGCTTACAAAGAGAAGAGGCATTTTGAGCAAGCCTCTAAGCAAGAAAATCAAGGTGGGTACACGTTTATAATAGAACCAATAAGTCACTATTGTTTTTTTCTTTAAATCAAAGAAGATCACTAATTTCAATTGCATCATAAGTGTTGCATCTATTGTTTTTGAATGACTTTTGAAATTTGCTATATGTTTGATTCATGAATTGAGTGATGATTGATGAAAAGTCTTTGTAAATGATTCTTTTGAAAAGATGCATGTTTATGAAATCAAGTTTTCGGAAATGATTTTCAAGTTATAGCAAGTATATGAAAAGCAAGTTTTCAAGAAAAGTGTTATTTTGGGCAACAAGTTTACAAGAGTTTGAAATATATGTGTTATGTGGGTTTGTGGTAGTCCATCAAGAATCGTCACGTACACGTTGATCCAAGTTATAGGCGTCTCCCTGCCCGCAAGTGACACAGAGCTCCTTCAAGGACTCCCTCAAGAATTACGACTACACGGGACCCTTATGCGGACATGTGTAGTGCATCATATTTATGGACTTACCCAAACCATCCTGATGTGCTTCTGTGCTCATAATATGTTTGAACAAGTCTGAAGCATTCATGTTTTACAGTTGTTAATTTGACTACACGACAAGAATTTTGAGAAACAAGTGTCGTACGATTCAATAAGATATTTTCTATAACAAGTAAAACGGTTTCAAAAGTTTTGCTTACTTTTCTATTATAAATTGTAACCCACGAGCCTTCAAGCTCACCCTCTCTTTACCCTATCTTCAGGTGATAGCTAAGAGATCAAGTGATTCAGAGCCTAAGGGAAATTCTACAAATTTACTAAATTTATAGTTGAGTTGGTTGGGAATACACAATGTTATAGTTGCATACCCAATTTATTCGATTAAGAGTTTTTGTAATTTGAGACTTTGAGATAAGGTTGTAATATGACTTAGAATGCCATTAAAGATTTTTAAAACCTTATTCTTTTGCTGTTAATGAAATGTGAACTGTGTATGAATGATATTTGAGATGATTTTTAGCTCGAACAGATGGTTTTCGAGCATAAGTTGTGGTTATATATATATATATACATATATATATATATATATATATAAATATATATATATATATATTTATATATGTAT